>BMAO01011983.1:0-76251 GCA_019973975.1 Trichonephila clavata
GTTCGGAAAGTAATTTCGTTTTCCCGACAAAGGATTTAATTGCATTTTTTTTTGCACCCAACTTTACATTTAAGCCGTATATTTTTTATATGCTTTGAGAGCTCATATAGCAAGGCTTGTGTGTGAAAAATTCCAATTATATTCTGCGCAGTAGTTTTTGGTTGGTGCCCTTTTAAATATGGAGAGCGATAAGCAGCATTTTCGACATATATATCTTACTGTTTTACTACAGAAACGGTAAAAATGCTGTTCAAGCCAGAAAGAAATTGACCGATGTGTATGGAGAAGGTGTGTTGACAGTACGCCAGTGCCAGAACTGGTTCGCTAAATTTCGATCCTGCAATTTTAATGTCGAAGATGCCACACGTTCGGGAAGGCCGGTTGAAGCTGATAAAGACGCGATAAAGGCATTAGTTGATGCGAACCGGCGAATAACAACATGTGAGATCGGATTGAGGTTAAACTTATCAAATTCAACAGTTTATGACCACTTGAAAGGCCTGGGATTATCCTCGAAGCTCGATGTATGGGTTCCCCATGTTCTCACAGAGAGAAATATGTGTGTCACCGCATCGACGTCTGCAATTCGCTTCTCAAACGCCACGAAAATGATCCGTTTTTGAAGCGCATCATCACTGGGGACGAAAAATGGGTTGTATACAGCAACATCAAACGCAAGAGGTCATGGAGCAAAAAAGATGAACCGGCTCAAACCATTTCCAAAGCCGATATTCACCAAAAAAAGGTGATGCTGTCTATTTGGTGGGATTTTAAAGGATTCGTTTTTTTTTAGCTTTTACCGATAACACAACGATTAATTCGGAAGTCTACTGCCCTCAGCTGGACAAACTGAATGATGCACTTCAAAAGAAAAGGTCAGAACTAATCATCAGGAAATGTGTAGAGTTTCACCAAGACAACGCGAGACCTCACACAAGTTTGGACACACGCCGAAAGCTTTTACAGCTTGAATGGGATACAATGCCACACCCACCATATTCTCCAGACCTGGAACCATCGGATTATTATTTGTTACGGTCACTCCAAAATTTTTTAGACGGTAAAACCTTCCCCTCAAATGAGGAGGTCAAAAACCACCTCGATCAGTTTTTTGCCAGCAAATACCAAAAATTTTATGAGCGTGCAATTATACTACTACCAGAAAGATGGCAAAATGTTTTGGACCAGAACGTTTAATATATAATTTAATAAAGCATTTGTTTATTATACGAAAACTGTCTTTCATTTCCACAAATGTAGTTGCACAGGCGCTACCTATGACCATCTAACGAGAATATTCAGTGTCTAGTCTGGATGTTACGTTCCACATATTTAAATTCAATTGAAAGTATTCGATTTATCTCAGGATAAAGTCTTGCTAAGGGCATATATTTTTATTAAAAGTTCAGAATCTGCCTATGCCAGAAAAGGGAATAAGAAAACTTATCTTAACAACCTCTAGCTCCACTAAGCATGTCTCGAATGGTTTTGCTCAAATGAGCCTGTCTTGACTGAATTCTTGTATTCCACATTCCTTCACAAACATGTATTTTCTAGATTCATTCTGTAGTCTTACTACCCAAATGATCACAAGAGCATTTATTCGAGGAACGGTGGCATGCTTTGCTTCTGTAGAGTTGTGCTCGAGTCTTGGTCTTTCAAGGGGCTGATGGACATTAAATTGACCGAATAGCCTACATTCTCGTTTCATAGGTGGCGTGTGCCAAATTTTAAGGTATCCGCACAACTAAAGTAAAATTGACAATTTTTTTTTTATGTTTTTTTACAGGCCATTTTATTAGCTTCATAAAAATACCGTTTTGTTTTGTTCTTTCTCTACAACAAAAACTGCAGGTGCTTTTGTTCTAGTAGTTTGAGCAATTCGCCATCTTTAAAATGCGTATAAAACGAAATGTTTTTTTAAATGCTCAAACGGGGACAGCAATTGCTCAAAGTTTTTAAAATACTTAACTAAATTTTTTATGTATGTTCTGTATAATACTAGAAGTGTTTTAACCTTCAGATTTATCAATCACTCTTTTATTACAAAATGTACAATTCCTTATGTGAATATAATCCCTGTTTTTTAAGCAATTCCATATAATAACTTTGATAAAGTGTTCGAGTTTTTTTTTTAAATTGAAATATGTGTGTGTTATCCGGAAGGTCATTTCAAAAAAGAATAACAAAGCAATACATCAAAATTTAAAATGTGTTTAGAAACGTTTTGTACAAAATGGGTCCATTTTATGTAATTTTTTTGTAAATCTTTACCATTTTTTTGCCTATTTTAGTTATAATTTAATTTTCTCTTCTTATATATAATTTTAGCATAGTTTCTTAAAATGTACTAAATAAATCTAAAAACTCCAAAAATCTCCATACTCCATTTTTTAAGAAAAAGTTGTTGCAAGTAGTCGAATACCTTGAGTGTCCTTACAGTCATTTGACTGTGGCTCAAACATACGTGTTCCTTCGCTAGTAATCCTCGTGTTGCTTCCTTGTGCGATACTGTGATAAATTATCAATCAATCAATACAACAAGAGGGCATGTATCAACATAAATATCATATGAGGGGTCACTATAATATGCTTGATTATTAGTATATGTTTACTTTCTTTCAACCTAAACGTATTGTTCCATGTTCTGGAAAAAGATAAATTTTTCTCTCTCCATCTCTTAGTTTTGTCCATCATTGTGCAATTTCTTAATTCAGTGCTTTTTACTCTAAAAAATGATTTAATAACTTTTTAAATGGTATTTTTATTAACAATAACTTGGTTAATGATAATTCAGTTTCACTTTTGAATAATTATCAGAGGTTTTAAGTTTTATCTATTTGCTTGCAAAAGTGATTGCAGTGCTGTAATTTAAAAGGCAAGCACTTTTCGTACTTTTAGAAAGTTTTTGCATCCATACTGCAATCAACATTGTAACTTTTCTTCAAATAAATCTTAACTTACATATCAAACAGAAACAAATAATATAAATTTAATTAATTAGAACTTCTCTGTTTATTCGAAAGAATTTCGTAGTTTAAATCATTTTTCTACAAAAAAAAGAAGAGAAAAACTTAGAAGATGCGTTATTTACATAGCCTTCAATATTACTCTGAAATAAAAATAATTACACTCATTTAAAAATAAATAAACACAAATCGAATTTAAATGTAACACCTTTGTAAAAAAGTGCTACATAAAGAAAGCTTCTTAGATCTCTTTCTACAATTTATTTTCTATAAATGTGCTTATAATGTTGGTAAGGGATTTTATTTTGAAATACCTCCGAGATATTTGCATTTCAAATATTTAAATGGAAAAAAAACATAGCAGAAATATTTTACATTAAAGAATCATTTGTTATATCTAAAATAAACTTTCCCTGGAGGACTTAATACAATTGCTTTGAAAATTTTGAACAATGTTGTGTTATAGATTCTTACATATATTTTTTTGGTTTCAATCTGTAATATTAGTATCAGTGCTAATAAATGTCTTACAGTGTTATCCTAATTATGAATATATTAACAATCAGTAATTACCTAAGAACTATTGGCTGTACAAAAATTTGTTTATTTGTAGTTAAAGAAATCACAGGTAAACTCCCAATTATGTTACGTTCATTGAATGTGACATGTGATGCATTTTTCTTCTTTTACTACTGTTATTAAATACTCTTTATTACGAAAATAAATAAATTTATTTTATCAATTAAAACCGGCATGAAATTTATAAATGGATCAAGCAAACAAATAAGAGCAACAAATTCCTTTTTAATTTTAAATGTTTTTCTTATTCTTCTGATTGAAATATATTTATTGAAATTATACCTTATGTATAACTACAGCTTGTGTACATATTAGCTTGTAAAAAATAAATTCATGTAATATTTTTCTCAAAAGGAATATTGAAGTATATCTTACATTTTCTGTACGATTTATTTTAGATGAATTTAAAGAATTGAATTCATGTGACAGGCTTATTTAACCGCATAAAGTGGAAAAGATAAAAGATGGGGCGTTGTCCTTAATGTTTCATGACGTACATATGTATATATGTTTGAATATTTGCGTATTTTTTCATTTAGTTTAATTAATTAGGAGCTCATTGCTCATTCATAATAGATTAAATGTTTACTCGAGCAAGTTTTAGGCCTAAGTTTTTCGATCACGTTTAAATTCTTTAAATTTATTGTTGTAACAAGTTCTGTTCGGGTCTTCTACTAATCCTCTTGGGGAAAATATTCTTTAAATGTGATTTTAGTTTAAAAACCGCTTTCCGTAGAAAAGACTTGATTCATGCAGATATTATTACTATTTAAGTGCCAGTCGTTGATTATGTTATACAATGGTTAATCTTTGATTGTTAAGCTGATTTCAAGAGTTAGTAGATAGAGACTGGTGGTCACGCATCTTAAGATTAATATCTGTTGGATAAATCATCAATAAGTGATTGAGTGTTCAAACTTGGATTTGACCAGACTATCTCACTTCAAGAAGAATCATTCAAGGACCTAGAATCAAGATAAGTAGTTTCAATAATTTAATTATCGGATTTCGGGTTAAAATTTCTTATTGCTCCCAAAGCTAAGTTATAAAAGTACCTTTTGTAAATTGTTATAAGTTCAATAAAATTAGTTATTCAAAGATCATGCCTGCTTCTTCCTCGAACTCTCCCACACCAGTAACCTCCGGGTCAAGATAATATTTTTGTTGAAATTATAACTACAGCGTCAATGCAATTAATTGTTTATATACTTACGAATGTACATTAAGCGCTAGTATCCGTTTTTTCCTTGTGATGTTGTAATTAAATTAGTGTTCGTCTTTGTTTGACTGTCTTATTTTGACACTTATCCACTTATAACACAAGAAAACGAGCATCTCAATATCTGAAATTTCGAAATACTTGTGGTTAGGATTCTAAAAACAAGCTTTACCCAACACTTGACTAAACTCAGTAGACAGCTTTAGAAAATATAACGGTATTCCATTTTGGACCATTGACTTTTATTCATACTTTGGTTTTCATTATTTGTTCTCAATTTCAGAATTAAAACTTCTTATATATAAATATATATATATAGCTATATATATATATATTTGTGTGTGTGTTGGGTGGGTGTTTGTGTGTGTCTGTGTATGTATGTATAATCCAAACAATTTATGAAAATTAACTTAAGTATAATTAGAAAGAACAGTAAAAATATTAACCACAGTTGTACAATAGCAAACTCTTGGCCTTAGAAAACTAGAATGCAGGTTTTAACATGTTTTTTGGCCAGCCAATCTTAACAGATAATTTGCCTATATTATTGGATGATAAGGAAAGGAAGAAATATTATAAAGATGTAGTTTTTCAAAATGAACTACACACACACACCAATGCTAATTTATTAATATATAACCACACAAATTTAATAGACTACTTATTAATATGTATATATGTGGTAGATGATTAAAAAAATGATTTGTAAATAATATCACCATATAGATGGGATATTATTTACAAATCATTTTTTTACAACTTATTAGTCGACCACAACTAATTAATAATATTTAAACAATGATTACGAAGGAGAAATAATTTTTTCGTATGCAGTTTCAAAATATTTGAAAAGGGTGGTAATAAGAACACATGAAGGAAAATATTATCAAATTATTTAGCTGCTTTGCAAAAATCAACGTCTAACATATTTTTAAGAATAGAGTATACATAATTATACTTTAACCAGAAAGGTTTTTTCTCTATCCAAAATTTTAAAAAATGACGAGATTGAATTTACGTGGACATTATTGAATAACTAAATACAGCAGATGATGGCAGATTTCAAAGATTTAAAGTGTTCCTTGACTAAAAAATCAGAGTTAAAATAATATTAAATTATTAACTTCATTTACATTACATAGATTCTAATTTGCATATTACAAAGAAGAAATGCTAATGAGGTGTTTAATGACTGTTCGATCCAATATAATTTCAGGTTTCATTCAGAAATAAAAACTCCCTGTCTGGGCGATTAGGTTATTCCTTTCTGGCAAATTGATCGCTTTGTGATGACGTCTGAGGTACTCCATTCGAAATCATTAATTTCCTTAGCAATTCCGATTGATACTAGATATTGGAAAACAGTTTAGTTGGATGAAAAGTCCGTCTTCGTGATTTATTTGATTTGTTTTCCATTCTTTTCGAAGCAAATACTCTACTAAGTATCTTTTCAGTGGATTGAGATAGAGAAATGAATTGCCTTTATTTTCAATTTTGTGCTCGAGATTATTTCACTGCTACTTAGAGTTTAAGGTTGTTGTGTTTTTTATATCAAAAAAAGGAACGCAATATTTGATTTCGGAGTAAATATTTCTTCAATTTTGTACAATACGCCAGTCTAAATTTTTAAAACTTTTTTAAACTCGAATTATATTTGGCTTAATATTACCTTAAACGTGACTCTCTTTTGCATTAATTTTTATCGAGAGGAGAACTAAATACTTAAAAAAAATAGATGGTATCTATCATATTTCGTATGGAAAATACACAGTGTTTGTATACATTATTTTTTATCGAGAGGGTACTAAATACTTAAAAAAATCCATAGTATCTATCATATTTCGTATGAAAATAAGCAGTGTTTGTATACATTATTTGTTTTATCGAAAAGAGAACTAAATTCTTAAAAATTCCATATTATCTATCATATTTCGCATGGAAAATAAACAGTATTTGCATACGTACACGAACAACGTATGTGCGTGTGTTTTGACTTGGAGAACTTCTAACTGTCGTGCTTGTGAGTGATTTTGACTAAATAAAAAAGGTGTCAATGAACGTATTTTTAGTTTATTATATTGTATTAAACTCAATTACTAGTTGCATACTCCAACCCATATGACTAGAGATCTCACACTGATTTCAACTGGAAACCATAGAGTAAATTCTGTCCCACGTGGTTGAAAAAAGGGGAGTTCCCTGGCTTCTGGTCAGTGGCAGAGTTAATATAGTAGTTATTCTACTAGAGGAGTTGAATTGTACTGGAGAGGATCTTAGCCAAACTGACATATAAAGAGCTGTTGAATCATCATTAACATGTTTTCCATGATATTGAAAGTAAGAAAAAAAAACAAGCACAACTTTTTGTGCTGAAAAAAAAAGCCAGACAGTAGGCTAAAAATCTTCAGATTATCGATTCTGAGTTTTTGATATTTCTGAAATCCTCAATTCATGACATTTCAAGGGATACAACTTATATGTCACTTTTTGAATCAGAAGTATGTCAAAATGACTTTTAAAGAATCATCAGCAGACATGCCACGCCCAATTTTGACAGATATTTGCTTTTTAATATCCTGAAACAATTACAAATCCTTATTATTTATTCATACGCAATTAACATTAGATAACAGTATAATTGCAAATTTAACTGTTAAATTTTGGAACAGAATCTGTAGTTAAATATAGTTGGAGTCATTTAAAGCTTAGTTACAATTTGTAGAGTACCATACCAAGGATTAGTACGTAGTACAGAATTATTACTTTGACAAGGTAAGATTTTTTATAAAAATCACTGTTTTCTAAAAGTTTTATTTTTAAAATCGTTTGTAGTAGCCAAATCTTTTGCATGAATCCATATATACTAGTGTATATTGAAATGAAACTTTTGAAATATTTTTAAAGCATTTATCTAGAAAACACATGCCGTAACCAAAAATTACATTTCTTTAAATTCCTAATTATGTTACACAAAACTTGTGTTTTTTAAAAAGAAAAGAAGCAGAAAAAATTATTTTTTAAAATTTCACTTAAATATAAAGATAAAGGTATATTTAAATTATACAGACAAAAACTTGAGTCTTTATGTTTAATAGTTTCTGAGAAAAAGTTACAGAAGATATATTGGCATTGTCGTTTGCGAGAAGCTTGTTACATACGTAAAAAATAAATAAATTTCAGATTTAAAAACAAAAGAATCAATCTTTTTGTGGCTGTTTTAGAAATCTCTCGGCTAACATATAAGAAACATGAATTCTGATACTTTAGAAAGAATTGTTAGTATGTTAACTTTCATATCCATAATGAAAACTTTCGAAATGTCGTATAATCACATATTCCCAAATCATTACTTTTACATACTGATACATTATTACAAATCATTCGTAATGTTTTATGGTCAATTTTTATGTAAGCAATGCATCAAAACTAAAAATTCTTCAAACGTTGATACAGAATTTGAGAAAATTAATGTAACTATGACAAAATATCTCGTGTTAGACAAAAACTGAAAAATGCTGTGTATGTAATTTTTAGTATGCTATGTATGTAATTGTATAATAATGCTATGTATGTTTCTCAAACTGTGGGGCGACCCCTATGTGGGCGCGCCTGACAGTTTGAGAAACGTTGCGTTAGACAAAAACTGAGAAATGCTATGTATGTATTTTCTAGGCAATTAAGACATTGTTGTTTCCTATTTTAGTTAAAATGCATTGAGAAATTACTAATGTTAAGAAAAATGGGACAAATACATGTTGTAATTCATAATTTTTGTAGATGAAGGGATTTTTACACTAAAAATGCACCTTTCTCAAAACGATATTTTTAGAACTGCCTTTTCCTTTTTTACAGAATCTATTGTATGAATGCACAAGCATTTTTTACTGAACATCACTGATGTGTAACTATGTATACTTAAGTGAGTTTTTTGAAATTTTCCCAAAATATTTTGCCAAAGTTGTCATTATGAAGAAGAATGACTTTTAAAAAAAAAAAATCATAATTTTACGCAGCTTTTTTTGAAACAACCAAACTATGTATTTGAAAAACCTCACTTCAGTACAAATATAAATGCTTCTTTATTGTACAGACAAATTTTAAGCTTTAGTATTAAAGAGTTTATCTATATAAGGTACTTGAATTACCTTAAATGCGAAGCCCCTTTGTAGTTGCTAGCGAAACTTATGCACACAAAAATACTTAAATTTGTGTTTTAAAACATTAAAACAGTTTTATTTAGGGCAATTTTTTAAAACATTTGTCATGTTTAGAGAAACTTTTGAATTTTAAAAAGTTTAGAAATTTATATGTTAACATGTAAACACAAACCCAATAAAAACTTTCGAAATGCCGCATAATCATGTATTCTCAAATGCAATAAAAAATTCCTACCAAAACCATATTAATGCATTTTCACATTTTATTTATGATGCTTTATGGTCAACTTTGATGTTTGTAAAGCAAAAATTTCTTCAAAAATTAACACAGAATTTGAGAAAATTGATGTAAGTGCTACAACATATCTCGTTAGACTAGTGCTTCTCAAACTTTAAATCTCTGTGACCCAATTTTCAACCATAGTTTTCATCGCACCCCCCTCCGTACAATAATTATATACTCAGACGCTAAAGCTACAATACGAATTCAATTATAAACCGCACAAGTTATCAAGGTAAGTATTAAATTTTGCATGTACAAGTCCATCGAAATGTCACTAGTAATTGTTGAACCTGTTCTTAACTTAGTATTGATAAATAAATTATCAAATACATTGCACAGAATACCAGTGGTACACACGGTAATATTTCCAGGGTACAAAATCCACCATTCTCATAACATACACCATTGAGACGCCAAACATATTCTTTTGATTTTTTCGATTGTCGAGAGCAAGAAATAGCTAAAAATAAATTATTAAATAAATATTTAGCAGGAATTAACGCAACTTATTTTTAACTACAAGTACTTAATAAAATTTTACGTAATATACACATAGGATTATAATCAACTGAAAAAGAAATCAAGGGTTATGGGAAGTTCCTAACTCGGTACCCCCCCTTATGTGCCCATGCGATTACGGATACATTTATAAGTATGTTGTATCAGTGTAAATGTGTCAGAAAGTAATTTGCTTTGCTTCTTTTTAGTAATTACTATTTTTTATGGATAATTTTGATTTTAGACTTTTCAAAATTCTCGAGCCCTCCACATAAGATAATCATCCCCCCCCCCTAAGGTGGCGCTCACCATAGTTTGAAAAACGCTGCGTTACACAAAAACTGAAAAATGCGATGCATGTACTTTCTAGGCAAATTAAGACATCCCCCCCCCTATTTTTGTTAAAATGCTTTCAGAAATTACTAATGTTAAAAAAATGGAACAAATACTTGTTGTAGTACATTATTTTCGTGAAGAAGGGATCTTTTACACTAAAAAGGCAACTTTCTCAAAACGATATTTTTAGGACTGTCCTTTCCGTTTTTACAGAATCTACTTTATGAATGCGCAAGCATTTTTTTACTCAACATAACAGATGTGTATCTATATATACTTAAGTGAGTTTTTTGAAATTTTCCCAAAATACTTTGCCAGAGAGTCGTTATCATGAAAAAAATGACAATTTTCAAAAAAATCATAGTAATACTTTTACGTTGAATGTTTTTGAGAAAACTAAACAATCCATTTGAAAAATATCACTTCAGTATAAATATAAAAGTATAATTAATATACAGAAAAATTCCAAGTTTGCATATTTAACAGTATCAGAGAAAAATGTACATAAAAAGTTTAATTTAACATTGTCGATATAGGAATTACCGACTAGCCGAAAACAAAAAAAAATAAAAATAACTTTATAAAAACATTTATTTATTTTTAGTGAAAGTATTTTAAACATCAATTAATTATAAATAAATTGATGCAATTTAAATATTATCTCTAAACAAAAATTTTTAAACCTAACAAGTGCTTTTTGTTCTTAATAATCCTTACAAATTTTATAATTTATGATTTTAAATCCTTTTGAAAAATTAATCATTTGTTGCATTGATAATAATTTATTACAATGTTTCTTCTAATAAATATATGTTTGCCTCAATTCCCGTTTGGTGTTTTAATGATACTGAAGTAAAACGTATCAGTTATTAAAAAATATTAGTGTATTATTAAATTTTAAGTGATTTTAGCTGAAGTTTACTATTTAGAAGATTTGCAATTAGGGATTGCAATAAAGGTATATCGAAACACCGAATACCGGTATTTTGAGCCTTTTTTAGAGGTTCGAAACACCGGTATTCACAAGTTTAAATATCGGTTTTTCGGTATTTAGTAGAATTTTTTTAGATTCTTATATGTTCAGGGCTCGCCAACATAGCAAAATATTATACGTCTTTGTGTTTATTTTATAGTGTTAATTATTGCACCAAGATTAATATACACTGGTGTCCAAAAGTTAAGTTTAAATCGTAAAATGCGAAACATATGGAGTAAATATTTGTAAAATTATTCAAATTTCTTACGGATATTAATTGGGTGAAGACGAAAAATTGGGTTTACGCAAAACTTTTCAGTAGACTTCGTCCTGCGTGAAACACCGTCGCATGTCGGATCGCGGAGAAACCGATTCACGCAGCATAGGCAGTTCAGACAAGTTTCGTGCAACTACTGTGCGAAGGAACGTTGTTAACCATCAAACAAGGTGAATGATGGCACAAAGACACCAATTGGACATGTTTACGAAAGGAAGAATTGTTGGAATGATGGAATCCTCACGATCACAAACCGAAGTGTCTCGAATTCTAAATGTGGACCAGTCTTTGATCTCAAGACTGGGGCAGAGGTTTAAAAAAATGGGAGATGTTACCCGACAACCAGTATCAGGTCGACCAAGAGTCACAACCCCTCGCCAAGACCGATATCTGGTAATAAGTGCGCAACGATAGAAGGGCAGTACTACCAGGGCACTGGGTTCGGCAATCACAGTCACCACAGGAATACGAATTTCGAGACAAACTGTTTACAGGAGACTCAATGATGCTGGCCTGTATGCCAGAACACCAGCGGTTTCCCCCTCACGTCTGCGCATAAACACGCTCAATTGAACTGGAGTTTGAAATATCAACATTGGAGTGTGGGAGAGTGGGCCAATGTGATGTTTATTGACGAGTCCCGGTTTAGTCTGAGTAGTGATTATCGGCGGGTAACGAAATGGAGAGAACGTGGAACCCGTTTTGAACCAAGAAATATAACGGAAAGTCATCATTTTCCATCAAGGGGAGTAATGGTATGGCCAGGCATCATGATGGATGGCCGCACAGACATCCATTTATTTGACACGGGGTCTGTGACTGCTCAGAGATACAGAGACGAAGTTCTTCAGCCTTATGTTTACTTGTTCCGAGGTGCTGTCGGTCCTGTCTTCATTTTCGTGGATGATAATGCGCCATGTCACCGAGCGGTGCAGATTGATGACTTCCTTGAAACAGAAAACATACAGCGCGTGTCGTGGCCTGCGAACTCCCCTGATTTAAATCCTATCGAGCATGTATGGGATATGCTCGGGAGACAAATTGCAGACCTTTCGCACCCACCTAGCTCCGTTACAGAACTGAAGAGAGCTCTCCAAGACGCTTGGAACCGGTTGAACCCACAACTCATTCATCATCTCTTAGCAAGTATGGTAAATCGCTGTGTAGCGTGCCTGGCTGTCAGAGGGGACCGCACGCCTTATTAAACTGCAGTATCAGTATATTATTCAATGTTTTCTTTCATTTTTTCTTTTAAGTGTGAATCATTGCTATGTTCAGTTTTCTTTCAAAATGCTACTTTGGATAATAAAAATAATTATTATCATTTTTTTTTATTTGCTTCTTTATTTTATAACCATTTTACACTCGCATATCACGTTTCCCGCCATTCTGATTTACAGTTTCTTCTTTATTCACATAATTATCAATTATGCTTAACTTTTGGACACCAGTATATGTTGTAAATGAAATAATTTTACGTCCATTTCAGTAGGTGATGATATTAAAAGTCTTCATTCCACTCATCCCGTTGTTCTTATTTTTATTTTCCCCTTGTTCTACAGTTCTAAGTCGACTCATTAAATCCATCATCGGATTCTTTCATTGCCAGATACAAAGGGATAATAGACCATTAATCTGAATTTAAAAATGTAGACAAAATTATTTCTCTGCAAAAAGAAATAAATACACTACTCCTAACTAAGTTCTCGTTTAAAGAGGAATAACATATCCCAGCTCATCTGCCTTCCTTCATCATCAGCACCGGTTACTAAAATGTCTCCCTAACGGGCGAAATTAATTAGACTGTGAATACAAAGTTACATCGTACAATCAAGAAAAGTTATAAAATATCTGAATCATTCAAGGCCAAAACTGTCGTATTACAGCTCAGAGTGATACTGAACTTGCACAGAATTCGTAGTCTGATATTTGAATCTGAGAAACCAAGGTTGTACTTGTGAAGAAAATGCGTAATATTTCGATATTTTCTTAATTGGTGAGTTTGTTATTCACATGGTATCATACTTTAGGTTTTAAAATGTTTTTCAGATTCATTATATATATACTCATAAATAATAACTCATAGTAATAAATAAGAATAACTTTAAAGAACATTAAAAAAATCAGTTTATAATACTTCGATTTGGTTCCATTATTTATATGATGAAAAGAATATGATGGCACAAAGTAAAAAATGTTCCAGAGTTAAGAAGAAAAGAGACTAACTACATCAAATTTGATCAAGTTTATAGGAAATTTCTTAAGGTATACGAACACGTTGAAAATGACCAAATTCATTCAAGACAGATATTTTTATTTTTTATTTTATTAAATAGAGCTATCTTTTGACTTTACGAAACATACTTTGTTTTGTTTCTACACTACCTAGAGACCAAGTTACAATAAATTTTATAAATTTAGAAAAACCGGAAATGGGTTTTTGATCGACCAGATGTGGGCATTTAAATTGCTCAAAATCTATCATGGCGAGTCTGATTACTGAAAATATTACGAATGCATTTCTATACAACTTTTTTTTTTTTTTTTTTTTTTTTTTTTTTTTTTTTTTTTTTTTTTTTTTTTTTTTTTTTTTTTTTTTTTTTTTTTTTTTTTTTTTTTTTTTTTTTTTTTTTTTTTTTTTTTTTTTTTTTTTTTTTTTTTTTTTTTTTTTTTTTTTTTTTTTTATTTTTGAACCTGATATTTATGTTATTTTCTAGAGAATGCACTAAAATATTTCTTATCGAAGATGATGATGACACTAATGTCTACAGAGAAAAGGAACTATCTCTTAAACTAAAATTAAAATTAGCGAAAAGCACAAAAATATTTCGACAAATCAAAATGCAGTTGAGAAATCAACTATATCCAAAATCATCCGACGAGAAAGCGATTTATTTGATGAGGGATATAGCGATAAATCTTGGAAAAAGTTTATCGCGCATTGCTAACAGTACCACCAACTAGCGTAGAGGCCGAAAGAGCGTTTTCGACAACAGGTGATTTTTGCACAAAATTATGATCCAGGCTTAATGACAGTAGAATTGATGCATTATGTTTTTTAAGAACACTCTTCAAAAATTTAACTTTTAAGGAAATTTCAAAAATTTGTAATAGTACCGCAGACTGAATAGTGATATTTGCCCTTTTTTGTGATTTAAATAAATAAGATGTTCCTTTATTTTTTGTGTGTTTCTTTATATATTTTTATAATTTATAAGTTTCAAATTATTTCTTATGATATTTACACTCTAATAAAACTGGCAAATAAAACGAAGAAACACCCGTGTTTTCTTTCTTTTTCTGAAATTCCTAATACCGGTATTAAAACCGGCATCCCAGTATTAAGTTCTAAGAAATACTGAATACCGGTATTGAACTTTTGGCCTGATATTGCAACCCTTATTTGCAATATTGTAGCACCTTGAAAATCAATTCAGTCGTGCTTCATTTTTCATAAGCCCGTTCTTTCATTGGTATCCCCTGCCTGTAACCTTGACTAATGTAACACTAGTTGAACCACGTGATCAATGAAGTTTCTATTATTTCTTAGACGAATTCGGAGTTACAAAAGTTTCAAATCTCACGGATTCGTCTTTTTTTTTCTATCACTGAAACTCAGATGGAATCAAGGCTAGAGCTTGATGAAATTGTTAACGTGATTAAAGGAGTTGTCGGTCTTGCCAGGTAAGAAATTAAGAAATGGGTAGGGATGACGTTCAAGCTGACAAATTCCTACAATCAGGAACTGATACAAATGATGGGGTTATAGAAATGCATGAGCAAGAGCAAAACATTAAAGAACTTGAGTCTTTAGTCATAGTTCAATCAGAAGATCGAATGGTGGTTGGTAATTTGACAGAAGGCCTCAGTTTAATTCAAAATGAGTTACAACTTTTAGAAAATACTTACTGCAATGAAAAGCGTATTTTTTCAACAAAACAAGGAATTAAAAAAAATGTTAGCATGCTACAAGGAAATTTTCCAGTAGGGAAAAAAATACCTTTGAGCCTGCAGACTACTTGTTAGATTTTCTTAACCTTCTACATCACAATAACTTTGGTGTGGGATTTTGTATTTGTGTTATTTAAGACTTTATTAAACATTTTTTTTTTGCTCTGAATTATTATTTTCTTTCATCTACGGTCCCAACTAAAATAATATGTATGTATTTATATGGGAAATTATATATATACCCCGACTTTCACGGCTATCGCTCTGTCCCACTTATAGCGTATGTTCGGGGTGTTACTGTATCACACACACACTAAGAGGAAATCAAGTAGGATTTCCCCTAATTCAGAGTACCTGTACAATTTTGAAGGACAATGTTGAAGCATTGCGAGTTTCCAGGGCTATTATTTAGCAAAATACGATTACGACACTTTCTCCAAAACGGAAGAGTGAATGTGGACTCAAAATCAAGATAATATCTCGGAACAACTAACTTCTTGTACGAAATACTGAATTACATCATCGCAAGACAAGCACATATTTTCACAGAATTATTGGCAACTGGTGTGAGCAGTTATTTATTGAAAGAAAAGGAATGGTTACTGAAGTTAGGAGAATGGAAAAAATAACAACTAAAAACAATTATTAATTTGAGATATGAAGAAGAAATTTGTGTTGGGCCAGAAAACATTAATCTTAGGCTCACAAGACTGTAAAAAAGATTCTAATTCGTAACGAAACTCATAATTTATGCATTGGATTTCATAAGAAATATTGAGACAAAACGTTGTAAAATCCACCAAGGAACAACATCGTAATTAATTAGTTGGGCATCCATTAAAGTAAATGTTTTGGATTCTTTATTATCTGGATGACCTGGATGTTTAGTGTCACTTGAGGGAATGAACACTAAAAAATACACTTTGTACTGAATTTAGAGTGCAATGAGAAGAATGGTGTGACTAAGTTGGACAGTTTAATCAAAATAAAGATGACTTAAAATTTTCATTAAAATTTGATTTCATGAAGAAGACGTTAAGCTCTATATTCTACAATAGTAGATTTAGTACTAAATAGTGAACAGAAAAGTTAAAACTTGAGAAGGACATATTTTCTAAAAAATTTCTATACCATGCATGTAAAGGAACTTTGGTATTTTTATATGTTTTATTTCAGATCCGGAATTGTGAATATTGGGTATACATCTTTTAATCTGTAATATTTTATTATTTGAAGAAAAATATTTTTTTTTATCGTTATTGCATAAACATTCATAAATCAGAAAATGTATGGTTATAGCTGAATCTAATTTAGCTTTCTCTTTAGCAAGTAATTTAGCTCTCAACACTGTAAGAGCTGAGAGATCAGCTCTGTCAGGTGAGGGTGATTTTTTAGGATATCCCATATAACTTTTTTTTTGTAAAAGGTTAGATCATATACCTTTGCAGAGGGCGGCAATTTTTGTCAAAAACAGCATTCCGCTGCAACGCCATCTAGCGTGCTTATTAAAACGCTGACGCGATTTAATTTCGGCAGAGGTCCACTAACACTCTACAACGAAGCAGTGTCTTTGCTCATTCGCGCTTGTTTTGCCGATCTTAGGTGGTAAGTCACCAGCGCATCTCATAATGAGTTTTAATTAATCTCTAACGTCCTCCCAGAAGGGACTATCTAACTTCCCATACTTTTAAATGTCTGCATGTTCTAACTTCTATTTTGTAAATATTCCCCCCTGTAAATACTTTCCTATAACTCATAATAAATTATTTAGTTTCTTTTAAATTATGTTGTCTATTCTATTTTCAAAGTTACCCCATACATTGTAAAAAACCCCTAGACACCCGCCAAGTAAAATCCCCGCTATCTGAAGAATCTAACTTTTTCGAAGATTTCGGTTAGATTCCCACAAACACACACACACACACACACACATATATATATATATATATATATATTAAATAACTTATTTATAACATCCTGAATTATATTTGGATGTGTATTTTTTCATTTATTAATGCATGCATGAACTCCATTAGTCAGTTCGGAAACAAATTCGGAAAGGAAAAAAATTATTCTCAGAATTTTATGGGAATGTAAAAGGAACTTTTCATTATAACTCTCATCACTAAGTCATCGAGAAGAGAGATAACAGATTATGTACTTCAAGGAAAGGTCACCAGAGAGATTTAATAAGTTGATACGAGTAGCGCAGGAAATGTTCTCTTAATAACATCACAGCGAATTTCCAAACAGCTTAAGTTTTAATTGTAAATGAAACTTCCATATCATTTTCCTTAATTACATTGGTTACTTTTTATTTCCCTCAAGTATGGATTCCTCAAGAATTAAAAAAAGGAATGTTTAAGTACACACAAAAATAAACAAACACATTTTTGATGAAACGAGAGAAAGATTTCGTTCTTATCTTGGTCCCTCGAGAGACTCCTGAATAATTTCGTGGAAATTATCAAACGTAATCTCCATAGGGATTGCCTAAGATAATACACAAAAAAATACATATGCGAAAAGAACTACGATGAACACGATTGAAAAGAATATATTAGAAACTTGATAAAAGTATTCGTAAGAATTTGAAATAATATTTAGTAAATTAAGACTAAAATTTTTTTAAGCATATTTTTTCGTGTCAGAAATTGTTAATTTTTATGTGTGTAATTTTTTTTCTATACATCTATTTTTTTTTTCAATTTTTAGATTCCTTTTAATATTTATTACTACATAATAATTACTATCTGTAAGATTAATCAAACTCAGAAATATCTGAATATTTTTAGTTGAAAAATATTAAACAAATTATATTATTAATTAATTAAGCTGGATAGTTAAAGTAAAATTATCTATAGAAAAGTAATGTTTTAGTCCCATTATTCTAAAATTATGTGTTTTACATTAATTTAAGGCGTTTTAGTTAAATTGTTTCTAATAGATACTTTGAGGATGTAGCCGCGTGATGACTGTTACTAACTCGTGGATGGCGTGTCGCAAGTTCAAGTCCTGCAGCAACTGAAAATCACTGTGTAGGTACTGGTGCACGTTAACCAATTAAAGGTTACGTGATTCCTTCCTCAGTGCCACCGTTTTTCTCATAGACGTTTGTATATGGTGTATTAATTGGAAAAGAAAAAGCGCAAACAAGCAAATTTTTATTTCAAACAAGTACATCCTTCGTAAACATTGTCAAAGTCATTTCATTGTATTTCAAATCCTTTGGAACACTTTTACTGATAGTAGGGCACAGAAAATGACCTAATTGTGCTTCTATGTCTGAAGCATTTAACGCACTGTTTGAGAGAAACGTATAAAATTTTTTATTTTACAAATGCCACTCACTGCAATATAACCTATGCAAATAATGGAAGTGCTCTGCAGTATTTTTCGGCAGTTGAATTAAGGCTCATTAGTGCAGGGCACACAACCAAATGTTCAGCGGTCATAGGCTGACCAGAGTCACACATGTACAGTCCGGTGAGTTGGCGATACCAGTTCTGTTGAGATGCGATCTCACAGACAGTCATGGCCTGTCAGAAGGCTAAAGTGAGCTATAGCAGCTTTTTCTAGGAGCCCCAACGACCCACGACGGGTCCTTGTTCAAGATTGCCCAGTTCTTTTATCCTTCGACATTTCCTCAACTTCCATTTTAAACTTATGCTTAAAGGCCATATTAGAAAAGAAAAAGCCTTAAGGAATGAAAGGTTGAAATCCTCGTGGGTCTTTGGATCACAATGGCTCCTTTCTTAGCAAGAAAGTCAGCATGCTCATTTCCGGCAGTGTCACAATGAGCCGGCATCCATTGAAAAGAGATTTCATGCGAATAATCTTTTAAGAACGATTTGCATTTTAAAATTATTTCTGAATTACAGAGGTAATTTTGAGATAGAGCTTGTAAAGCTGATTTAGAGTCGGAAAAGATTACAGCCCTGTTGAACTCGAATAATCTTAGTGATAGTTGCTCGACAGCTGCAGCAATAGCTTCAATCTCGCCATCAAAGACAGTAGTAAAAATACCTAGTGGTAGGTAAAAGCTAAACAAATCACAGAAGATACCGGCTCCAGCACCATAGTATACATCTATAAGGGAGCCATCAGTAAAAACATGAATCCCTTGACTTGTTGGGAATCGATTGTCTCTAGTTTCCAGAGCTAAAGCTTTCAGTTTTTTGAGACATATATATACGGTGACAAAGTTCTCCCGTTTATCTGGTGTAGTAATTAACTGAATAAGTGGCAGATGAGGTATCGTTCTCGTCTCTAGATCGAGATTCAAAGTTACGCCGTGTTACTTTATATATAGCGATTTTAATAAACCCTCACTTACATGTAGCTCTACTTTGGATTTAACAAGAACTTTTTTATGTATTGAAAATTGATCACTAGATGGCTCTGCTTTGCAGCGAAAGAAAGAATGGAATGAGATAATTATGTGTGTGATTTTAGTGACCTCAGAATATGTGATAACGTAATCCGGGATGAAAGAGGTTGTGATGTTGTAATAACTCAAACGAATTGAATTGGCTCGTGATTTTGATTGTGTGCTTACGTCTGGAATGCTCGTTAATGCACACTTAGATGTATTTAGTAATGAAATGAAGTAATTAATAAGATTAAAGAGGAATCAAACCACACTGAGGAAATTAATTTGTAAAATGTTATGTACGGTTAATTATAATTTAGTATAGAAAGACCGAGACGAATTGCTTGAATCAAACTTTAAAAAATGGGTCTATTGGTTTTATAATTTTTCCCTTGTATATATAAATATTTAAATTTTTAATGTATGTAGATTGATGCAAATTGTGCATTCTTAAGTTACATATTGATATATAATCGGAGTAAAATTAATATTTATATACAAAATATCTTTGAAACTTTATTTTTCAGAGAGAAAGAGAATAGGAAGAAAATGTATAAATAACAATAAATGACTTTGAAAATAAAACTGTATGTCTTAGAGGAGACACGTTTTCTAGTGATCGAGTATTAAAACCTGCAAGGAACGACTCACTTTGAATCTTTATGGTAAAATGGAAGGATAGTTTGAATAACCATAAGTAATTGAAAAAAAAACGCAAAAAACAACCTAGATGATTCTTGTTTATCATTTTCGAAGCTCTATCCATCCATTGACATTACAATAAAAAGAGCAAAGTATAATATCAAAATGCTTAACTGATTAATCTTAATGGAACAATGTGCTGGGAAGAAATAGGAAGATTCTACTCTTAAATGACCATTACCCAGCACCCCTACCCCTTCAACAATTGTAAAACTTAAATTATTCATTATCCAACTTAATGTTACATAGTCTCATAATCTATAAACAAATATTAAAAGTTTCGAAATTCCTTCCTGGAAACTGTTTTTACTGACTGGTATAGATAATTTAGCTTCCACAAAATCGAAATCATCACCGTCTTATAATGTTTATAACGCTCTTTTAAGATAATTTTTATTGTAAATAAAACACTCTAGAAAAACAGTACAGTTTTTATATCTGAAAACATATTAGGCTATATAACTATATGTTACCTAAATATTTATATAAGCAGTGGAAATACTGGAAGTTAAAAAAATTGAGTTAAAATATAAAAATTAAATACTTTAAGTTTAAGATTTTTTATTCTGCATGAGATTATATAATTTTTTAAATCAATATGCATACTCATATATTACTGAGTATCTTTTGTGTTGTGGAAATATTTGTTTTCTGTCAATTTCAATCATATTTTTAAGGCAATATTTCTGGAAAAATACATATTTTTATACCATCTTTCTTATATTTATCATAAATAACATCTCACGTGGCTAACATTTTGATACACAATACATTCCAAAAATAATTAAGGTCCCAATACCCAAATAATACATTTGAATGTTCCGTCAGAAAAATCTGGAAATTGATTTAACTGAGACTTGGCTTTTCCAATACCATCCCGTGGCAATTATTCCCCAAATAAGATTTTAAACCTGTCATTTTTAGTTTCGTGGCTTAGCATATCGGTCAACAGCAACTCTAAAATGTTGATACAAGGGGAACTCATGTATTTAAAACTGTTTTTATTTCTTACGACTTATTAAATTAAAGCTTGTTTCAACATCTCTTTCAATAAAAAGGAAAGCGAGCCAGTGAACTCAAAATTAAGAAAATCAAATATATGGCGAATTTTAAATTATATATTTATGGAACCAGTGCCTCAAACATTTTGACAATATGTCCCCTAAAGTTAGACCAAAATAACAACAGAAAATCACTATAAATGTGTTTGACAGCAAACTCTAATATACCCATGCTTGCAACTGAAAAGTGCGAGAATATTCACTTACTCACACTAGATTATCATATGACCACAGTAGCTGAGTGGTCATGGTCACGTGTTCGTGTGCGCCGTTGTAGATGCCTGTGTTCAAAACTAGATGCCATTGAGGACCCGCCGTTTAGTGGGACTGATGCACACCAAATCTGTCGAGATTCACCTCCTCAGTCCCAAGATAGAAATAGAAGCTTGATATTTTGTAAGAGTTATTTAAATAGTTGTTTTGATCACTCTGATGTAGAAAACTGCAATATATTTTTTTTAATTTATAGAAGCTAGGGGGGGGATGTATTACATTTGATGCATCAGAAACAAGACAGTAAAATCAGAATTTTTTTAAAAAAATTAAGCACGAATGGAGCAATTAATTTAATCTTAGTTTTTAATCACACAGTACATACAATTCATAAGTTCTACATGAAAATTAAGTTCTATTGGCATTTTATGTACGTAATAGTAGTATTATTACAATAAATTTTTTTTTTATTTTCGAGCAAAATGCCTTAAGGTATCCGAATACTTGCGATAATTTAAAAAAAAATGGACATATAGGGATTTTCTGTTGGCTTTAGATTTGTTTATAGTACATTTTAAGAAAAATATGCTAGAATTAAGAATAGAAAAAGAAATTTTTACTACTAAAATGGGGAAAAAAATGGGGAAAAATTTTCATAAAGTAACATAAACGCGGCCCAATCTGTACCAAAAGTTTATGAACAGATTTTCAATTTTTCAATTCTGATGTGTTGCTATGAAAATTATTTTTAATTGACCTTCAGGATAAGAGATATTTTAATTTTTACAAAAAATAGAGCCCTTTATCTTTGTTATAATATGAAATTACCTAAAATAACAGTGATTATATTCACATAAGGGGCTGTAAATTTTGTAATAAAACAGTGATTGATAAATCGGAAGGTTAAAACACTTCTATTATTATACAAAACATACACAAAAAATTTCAGCTAATTATTTTCAAAACTTTTTTGAGCAACCACTGGCCCATTTGAGTATTTTCAGAAAAACAATTTCGAGTAAAACGCAATTAAAAAGTATGACATCTTTCTTAAGGTAATGGCGCCTGCTTTTACTAAAACTCTTGTAGTTTTTGTTCTAGTGAACACAAAATAATAAACTTGGTATTTTCATAAAGCTAATAAGATAGCCTATAAAATAAACAATAAAAAAATTGTCACATTTTGGAAAATTCACTTTTTTAGGGTAGTCGGGTACCTTAAAACCATTTCTAGTAGTTGTAAATCATAGAAAAACTTTGTAGTCTGTATATTGTACAGCTGTTATAGCCGAGCACTTCCCATTCCTGTACCGATGAGTAAGTACTACACGCAACCATTTCAGGAATATGTCTAGCTGCTTGATGTTCAGTGATTCTTGATGTTATGAGCTGCTTGATGTTCAATAGAAGTCATAACTCGGCGTTTTGGAGGGGGCTTATTATTAACTCAAGAAATAATTCTATCAATCTTCGAATTCCCCTAAAATATAAATTAAAATTAAAACAAAATTGTTAAAAACTATGTTCGTAAATGATTAGGTCCCATTGTATTACAAGTGATATAAACAAATTTCACAAGTCATTATGCTTTAATATTTCACTAAAAATTTCTTTTTTCGTTGTTAAGTAGTAAACAAGTAATTAAGTAGTTAGTAGTTAAATAGTAACAAATATACAAGGAAAAAGCATATTTTAAAAATAGTTTAATATTTGTATATAAATAAGAAAAAATACTTCGATGGCGTGCACACATCTCGTTTTGATTTAGAGACGCTACTAGAAATCGCTATCATGAACAAATAATGGCAAGTTTTAACTAGCGGCGGGAATTATGTGAGGTATTTCACTTTGTATCTCATGTGATACAACCGGTCCCAATTTTATTTATTTATTTTTTGCTGTTAAACCTTTACAAAAAATTATGAAACTTTTGTATCACATGTCATACAAGGAAACTGAGGTGGTTAAAGAAGGGGTATTAACTCGCAATTAATCCTAGTAACTTGTCTGTAGTTTAGGGGACATGGTACAATTTACACTAAATTTTTAATTTAATAATTTTCGTATTTTTTTTGGCTGCCTTCTATGTGTTGTGCTTAAAATTTTATAAAAACTTAACCGTTTAATTTTTAAAGGAAAAAATTTAAATTTTATGAAGTGATTTTTAAATCTACACCTCCTACAAAACATTAATATACATGCAAGAAATTTGATTTGCAAATACATCAAACTATGTGAAACAAAATTCTGTATGGGTTTTGCGATAACATGATTGACATTTGTACAATACTTCTTTTTATGAATGCTTATTAAAAATTCATTAAAAAATGTGTAAATTCCAAATTCAATTATTTTTTTAAAAAAATAATTAATACTTTGATTAAAAAATGCATACCAACTTTTAGCCCATGTATTATTAGCAACAAGTGAAAATCTTTCAAATATTAGGAACAATAGAAAAAAAAGCCTTATCATTTTAAAGGAAGACAAACTAGTTATTTTATCTTTCCAAGATAAGTCAGTTTAAAGTTTTAATTTGCCAGGGGGATGTGAATAAAAACAAACGTAAAAGTTATCACAACACTGCTTTTTTTTAAACTTAGTGCTTTCAATTTTTTTGAGTTTGTAAAAAAGTATATAAAAATAATTTATGCTAAAAATAATAGATTTGATTTTTTGACCGACTTTTGTCAATTTAATCGTATTGTGTCCCCTTAAAAACTGCGTGATCATCGCAAATAACCCTAATGTTACTTCACAGTAAGACGTATAAATTAAAGTTGAATCTAAGCCACTACATACATAATGAATGTAATCGAAATATTTGTGTTTATTTTCACAATAACTGGATTTCCTTTCTGCTTTTCCGCAAAATGGTATTTTGAAAATTTATAAACATCTTAGAATTAATATTTTTATTTATTCAGAATACTTCTAGTTATAATTTTTTTCTATTACTTTAGTATTGAAAAAGCATTCCTTTTAAAAGAATTTTTTTTATATATATTCTGAAAAGAATATATCAAAATATATTTTTCCTTAAAATCAATGAATTTACATTTATGAGACAGAGAAATTTTATTGAATTTCATACGTTGTTGTATTTAACACAGTGCATCTCAAACTTTCAATATTTGCGACCCAATATTCAATCATATTTTTCATCGCACCCCCCCACCACCACACAACGAAAATGTATTGCATTCAATAATACTATAATTTGACGCTAAAACTGTAATACGTCTTCAGCCTCTTAAGTGCCATCGACGTATATAAACGTCTCGCTCATCCAAAGCGTTAATTGCCCCGGACGCATATATATACGTTCTTCCGAAATACGATCTTTTCTGTGCACTGTCATCCACAAAATTATTCCGAAGGCTTTAGAATGCAATAAAAGGAACTTGACTGTATTTGCGAAGGATTTACTTCTTTCAGAGGATCTGCTTATTCATTCCTTTTCTCTCCCCCATCACAAATTCTGGCCGACGTTGGAAATGGTGGTAGTGAGGAGCGAATTGCGTAACTTTTAATAGACAGTTAAGGAATTTATTAGTAACCGTACAAATTAGCAAGGTAAGTTTTAATTTTTATATAAATTTTATATACGGCTAGCCCATGCGGTCAATGGTAATTATCACACTTGTTCTTAATTTAGTATTGTTAAATTAATTATAAAATACATTGCCAGTACTGATACATTTATAAGTGTATTTTATCAGTGTAAATGTGTATTTTATTTTTTATTATGTCAGAATGTATTTTGTTCATTTACTTTCAGTAAATTGATAGTTTTCTTAAAATAATCTTTTGATTTCGACTTTTCAAAATGCTATTGCCCCCCTCGTACAGTTATCACACCCCTCCCTCCAGGAGACACGCCCCACATTTTGAGAAACGCTGATTTAACAACAGGCGTTATTTTTATCTTACTTTCTCTCATGCAAACAATTTTTTTAACAAAACTACAACAGTTGTTCATCCGCAGCAATGATAATTTTTTAAAGTATGGGTAATCATTGCACCTAATAATCGGAAAAAATTCAAAACTAAATATTTTATCAATTAGAAAACAAATAAATATTTAAAATTCGAAAAAGGGAAGATTATTTGTCTTTTATATAAAATGATTTTATACGTAATAACAATATATATTTATTGTAGTATGTGTCCATTATTATATATATTATTATTATTATTATAGATTTTTTGTAAATGGATTAAAAAGGAATTAAATCTTAGTTAAGCTGATAAATTTGAATATTTATGGACAACAAAAACAAAACAAAATTTGGTTTTCAAGAATTGTGAACTTTAGAACAGATAGTATTAAACTTTTCATATTTCTTGCATTACTCATTATGATATTATTAGAGTAAAACCCGTTTAAGGTGAAAACGCTTAAGATGAAATATCTGTTAACACGAAATAATACAATGTCTGTTTCGTCATGACAAACTCACACACACTATGGATTTTAATACATTACTTTTCACCTAACATGAAAATGTTTCTCTTTGGGAATGAACACAATACGGTAAGTACCCGTCGGATTGGACTTTTTTATTGTATTATTGGAAGAACTCGTTTCAGTAAATGATGATAATGTGTTTACAGCCCCAATTATGACACACGAAGTCATTTAGGAGTTTGGAAAATTGTCGAGTTTGAATATCCACTTAACTTCGGACCAACCAATTATAGCCGGCTGGGTGGCATGGTTGGTCTGTCTCTGGCCTTCTGCATCCAAAGTTACAGGTTCGATCCCGGCCCAAGTCGGTGGATTTTCATGATCCAGAAAATCGACAGCTACCATGTCGTATGATTATACGGCATGTAAAAGATCCCTAGGGTGTCTATTTGGCTTTGATGATCTCGGCAAATTTAAATCCTGGTACAGGCTTGCATCGTCAAGAGCTTAGGTGTCTCCCTCTGTGGAGGAAACTGGGCGTCAAAATTACTTGCTGTAATTGATATCGCCTATATGGTGCAGTGCTAAAAAGTAATACCAGCTCCTGGGGAATCTACTAGGCCTGCAAAAAGGTTTAAAATACCAATTTGCAGCCCCATTGGGAAAAAAAATGGAGTTTGATCAAAGCTTAAAAAATATCAATGAGGCTGGTTCTGACAAAGAAAACGAAACAAATAATGTAACTATTGTTTCCACATCATGCGAAATAAAGAACATAATGAAAAATATACGCAGTTATTTAAATGTATATTCCAATAGTGAAACAAACAACAAAATTGATCAGACTATTTTCCAAAAACTCGATAAATGTTTTGTTTTTCAGAAACCTTGAAAATTTTGCATTAAATTTTACTGTGAAGGGATTTGTTTCAAGGAGTTTTATGAAATGCATGCATACATGCATATCTATATAAATAAAATGTACTGTAATAAACTTAGTTTTACTGAATATATGCTTTTTTTTCGATATCTTTTAACACGAAACAATATTTCAGCCGCCTTAGTTTCGTGTTAAACGATTTTCACTGCATGTTATTGTGTTTACTTATCAACTATTATTATCAATAAAATGCCTCTCTGTTGCAAGAGAAATGTGGCCTGAAATATATGTTTAGTAAGCATTCATTTTATGCAGGATCTATTTTTGAATGCTTCCACCCTTGAACCCATCTTGGAGAATCCGTTATAAAATCCCACACGTGACAAGGGCCTCCCCATCTGACAAAACTGTCTCTGCACCAGACAACTTATTTGCATTCACTGACGCATTCATGGGGTTTTACTGAATGTGGGTTTCAGATAGTGTCACGGACAAATGTGGAAAATGGTTTTGTTAGGCATGACATATTAGATGCTTTGCCATTTTAAGAGAAGATGCTATTTATTATATTTTTTTAAAATGGCAACAGGAAAAATAAACTTCTGCAGAAATGTAATTAATATAAAAAAATTGTTTTATTTTATGTCCAAATGCTATGATTACCTGTTTTTATTTATATTTTTTGTGAAGAATAATCTAAATATTATTTAAAACCATACTCAATGGCATTGTACCCATACGTATTTCATACAAAAATTTCAAATTTGCATTTATTTCTTTTGGAGAACATCTTTAATGACTTACTAGTATTTGAAGCATTTTTCTTTGCATTTTTATACAATTACATATATTCCAATGAAAATACTGAAACATATTTCTTAAATAATTTCAAAACACTTTTAATAGACACAATGACGAAAAAACACCTTGGAAATGATTTCGACAAATCAGAATTAATGTAATTATTCTCATGATAATAAATAACCAAGTAAAATTGAATTTTTTAAAAAAAATTATTTTATCATCTTGTCTTCATTTTTTCAGTTAAAAAACGACAATTTTCTTCAATTCTTCCTTTTATTACAAAATTATTTACTGATATAAATTTTAAAAAAAGATTAATATTTGCACAATAGAGAAATTTATAACATGAAAACTTCAATGGAATGAAATATCAAAATCAAAATAAATTATGTATAAAGAAAAAAACGGCATATGGTTTAAAAATTTCCCATCATAATTATCATGCAACCGAAGTTTTTAAGGTATTATTGATAAACTAGTAATGCAAAAGCAAAAAGAATGACTATTCATCTAAATATTAAATTGTCATTTATGATGCAAAATAATCTACAAAAAAATAAAACATTAAAGTTTTCATTATGTATATGTATAAGACAAAATACTGATGTAAATTAAAATCCTTACATGTTTTTTCTGGTTATTTGAATAACGAATACTTTTTTTTTAAGCCGGGCTAATTCTATTTCTCACATTAAGAAGATTACTTGCTTTAATTTGTTTCTTATTTATAGAAGAATATATTTCCCTTCCGTGTGCAGTTTCCCTGAAGGAAACTAGCCTACAAAATTTATAAAAATATATATTTTCCTTCACTTGATTATATAAGATCCATATTATTTTTTCAATGGTTTTACCCTTTCCGCAACTATGTAGATATTCCTCTGCCTTTTTGGAATAGGTACTGATAATGAAATATCGCATAAAAAATTCTTTTCTACAAATTATATATTTAGAGAGAAGTATTTTTTGCGATCCTTCAAGCACCAGTATTTATTTGCGTGATATATAATTCTTCGTTTTGTGCTCGGCTTTTATTTTCCCATGACTACGCATAGCAGAATAAATCTATTATATATTCTTACGAATTCTGTGTAATAATTGCTTATTGTTATCTTAAAATAGTGTAAATTATTTATATTTGGAAGTTTAATATACGTCAACATTATTTTCTGTTGTATTTATTTTATAATAAAAATTGCAATATTGGCGAATAACCCTAAGCGTTCCATCATAAAGGAGTGTCAATGAAAACTTGGATAAATATTGGTGATACTGCCAGGATGGCATCACTTTTGGTGACTGAATTTGGCGAGTTGGTCTGAAGAAATCTATAACATTACGATCTATGACTTAAGCAAATTTATTTAGAAATCTATGGAAGGTATAAATAGAAGTCGCCTGCGAAAACTGAGACAGTATTATTTCGGTTGTTGAAGTGTTGTCTCGCCTAAGGACCAGTGGTTGCTTATGGATAATCTTAAGCATCACGTACGTGTGTTTTCAGACATTGGTAGTTGTGTCTGAGCCCTGTAGAAGGTGTGGAAACCTTCTGGGATCGTTTTTGTTAATTTTAGTGCTGTATCCTGTAATCCCCCAGAAATGGGATTTTATGCCTATAAAAACGAGCGATAGATGAGCAGTTGAAGGTTGTGATGGATGGAATCATTCTTGTAAAATAGCTTAGGTATTGTTAAGAGGAGCCAAGAAGAGACTAAGATTGAGTTCAAGGAGATAATGTTGAAATGCCAGCACGAAATACAGAGAAATAAAAAAAAACGTGCAAAGATGTTAAAAAATCTGAAGAGTACTCTAGAAAAGAAAATTGACAGTGCGAAAGAGAGAAAAGCTGTAGAGAGAAATGGAAGAAAACATCGGATTAGTTGATGAGGAGATGGAAAAGAAATTAGAAATGATTAGATAACAATTTAATAAAAGAATTAAAGAAGTTGCCGGAAACTTTAGCTTTGAGTCGCAACAAGAAAAAATCTCAAAACAAACTTCTAGCTGGCGAGAATAAGAGCAAAAACAAGATTACGCTTGTATCTGACTTTCCAGTGCCAGTGAGACTGCCCACTTATGACGAAAAACAAACTGATTGGTAAACACGAGGCATTTTACAAGAATTTCAGAAGACAAGGGAACGAGTGACGAGTTTAAATCATGTCACTAGCAGCATCTCTTAGAAAGGAGCCACTGTGCAAACTCACCCTCAACACTGAACGTCAGCATGTAAAAACTTTCTACAAAGCTCTGGGACATCAGTTTAGCGAGAAATAATTCAAAGAATATGCAAGAATACAAATGAAGACAGGATACCAAAAATTCGTTGGAAACTTGCCATAGTTCTCCTCCGAAAGATTCACGAACATGGCTTTCAACGACTACCCAGCCAATGTGCCAGAATTTTTTTCTTTTCAGTACTTCATGGACGGACTGAAAGATGCAGAAAAACAGAGAGCTGTAAGAATGACAGATGTACTAGACTTAAAACCTGTCCTGCTACTTTCCCTAAAATTGGATGCCGCAACCCAAGCCAGTTATAGAGACTATAAATTCAGCCGAACTGCTAGACTAAGTGGAGAGATGCAATATATAAGCTTTCATTCAACTTTCATGGATGTGAAAAAAAGAAAGAAAACTCAAACTTTAGAGAATTAAAGTGTACATATGTACTATAATGCTTGAATTAATTGAGGCAAACATCTTTTTTCTTGTTTAAGTTCGTATGTGGTTACCAGTGATGATTCGTACCGCCTTAAACCAATTATATCTATCTCGAAGTAGTGTGAAGGAAGGACATTTACTAAAGCTTATGTATTTGATTGATTTTAGTGTATGGGTAGCTCAGTTGTGTGCATATGAGTGTGGCAGCTGGCTGTTATAATTTTGCGTTCAGTGTTCCAAAGTAGAAATTACTCCGAGGAGCCATTCCAAAGTAATCGTTCTTAATAAACATACTTCCATGACTGTGATAAAGATTTAGCTACTGCAGTTGGTGTGGACAAATCAAGTGTTTCAATAATTTTAAAAACATTTCAATATTTCAGATCATAGTCTCCAAAAAAAATTAAAATTATGGGGACAAATGGAAAACTATTCCAAGGATTTGATATAATTCTAATAAAAAATAGAAAATTAAAACGAAGAAGACAATGACAGACCTTCGACGAGATTTATTGGGTGCTGAAATGAGTATCTTAACTTTACGGGAATGGCTTATGGAAGTTGGACCGAAGGCAACAAGACTGAAGAAAAAAACAATGTCTAACTCAAAAAATGATGAAAAAATGTTTAGCAAAAGCCAAAAAATACCAATCATGGACTGTTAACGACTAGAAGGTGGTTTTCAGTCATGAAGCATATTAATTTATCCAGGGATACAAATCAAGTATAGTTAGAAGAAGTGATAGTGAAACTCTGCTACCAGATTATATCCAATGGACAGTAAAACCCACTTCTAAACAAATGTTTTGGAATTTTTTTTAACATCAAATGACACTGGAAGGCATGTTGAATTCTTTCAAATACATAGAATCTTTGCGGAGTAGATTCTTTCATTCATGGAAAAATTTGACGGAACATTTCAGCATGATTTGTTTCCTTGTCACAGTTCGAAATTTTTGCAGATTTTAAGCTGGAAAATAAAATAAAAGTGCTGGATTGGCCTGGTAATTCTTCAGAACTAAATCCTATGGAGAACTTATAGTATATTCTTAAAAGAATCATTCAGATAAGATGAATTGCACGCGACAACAGAACCAATTATAAAAAGTGCTATACACGTGTGATTCCACAATGAAGAAGTTAAGAACATGTGCGCTACACTAGAAAAATCAATGTCGAGAAGTGTTGAAAAAGTCATTTCTGGAAGAGGAGGACATATTTCGTTCTCATATAGATATTTTTCAGTCTACTTACAGTATGTAATGTTAAAAGCTAAGGGTCTTGAAAAAATCGTCGTTTTTCCCATTTTTTTTCAATTAATTTGAACAGTATAGTATATACCGTAAAATCCGGCGTATAACGAGCACTTTTAACACAATAAATAAGATCGAAATTTAATGGTGCGCTTTATGCACCGAGTGTAAAAATGATAGCTTTAAAACTAAAAAAAAAGGAGATGAGTATAAAAAAGTTAGACTGTTACATACATCAAAATACTGTTTATTTAAAAGAAAGGACATTCCTTATGAAGTAGTTCTAGAAGTGTACGATTTTTCTTAAAGCTTGGAATACTGCCTCGAATAAATGACTTCAAAAAAATATAAGAGTATAGCTCACGTATATTTCAGGATTATTTGAGAAAAAAGTGGTGCGCGTTATACAGAGAATGCCCCTAAAAATTAAAAATTCCATTTTGAAATTATATAGGTGTACATTATACTCTGGATTTTACGGCATACATGAATGGACTCATCATCTTGACTTCGTTGATCCATTTCAACAAGAATGGGATTATTTATAAACTTTTACACAACAACTGGTTTTGAATATGTCTTCAAAGGTCATTGTCATCATCTACATAGATGCAAACTTTCTCTAAATATTTCAAGTATATTAATTAGGTCCATGGCGTATACAAGGAGGAACGTTCCCGGGTACTGAACCCCCCCCATAGCCCTTGATTTTTTCTATTGATTATATTCTTATGTACATACTACGTAAAATTTAATTAAGTGTTTGTTATTAATAATTAATTTCATTACTTAATGCTAATTTTTTCTTCAATAATGAATTTTTATTTGTTTTTTGTTCCCAAAATATCTCATAATTAAAAAAAAAACTATGTTGAGTGGCTTATTCCAGCATGATAAGAGAATGATGGACTTTCGAACCCCCACCCCACACTTTTCTTGTAATATTCCTTTGTATGCTAGTGATTAGGTTACATAAAAGAAAATAGAAGCTGTGGTGAACAAGGTAACGAAAGCGATAACGCTCAATAGTCATTGAAAATCAATTTTAACTTTTAATTTTCCACTATTAACAAAGAAAGAAAGGGAGGAAAAGGGAACACAATATATAAAGCACATAAACGTCGTAAAAATAAAATCTAAAGAGAAAATCAAGAATGATAAAATAACAAATACGAATTAAATAGCCAAGGAAAAAATTACTGTTGGATTAAACAAGCATAATCGATAAAGTTTCGGAGCGCCAATTAAGCTTATTTATTTTCAGTCAATGAATGGAATGTTATAGAAATAATTGATATTGACTTTAATTGGATGAGATCGGCTTTTTTCATTTTCATCAAGTAGTTTTAGACAGTGAAAAAACTAATCTTGTGTATACCATCTTTTAATGTAAATCTTTTTTTAAAAAGCCCACGTTTTGATTTAAAGTGAGACATCAATAAACGATCATTCAAGCAATTAATAAAATTTTCTTGAAAAAAATATTCGAACTCTATTAACTAATCTCCGGATTCACTTAGATACATTTCGCAGAATTGTCGAGGTAGCAATCAAACGAATTATACTATTTATTTCTTCTTTTTGTGTTCGTTTATTTGATTGAAGTGAAAAAGAGAAATTGTTTTTTCTTGTTTTTATTTTTCCCCTTAGAAAATGCTATTGCTTTAGAGTTTTCGTCGTTTTCTCAGATTTTCTATAAAATATTTTTATTATAAATATATCTATCTATCTAAAATCTGTTATATATATATATATTTCTATTATGTTGGGTTGTTCGGGAAGTAATTCCGGTTTTTTTTTTGTTGTGGAAATGAAAGACAGTTTTCGTATAATAAACAAATACTTTATTAAATTATATATTGGCCGTTCTGGTCCAACATATTTTGCCATCTTTCTGATAGTAGCATAATTCCCCGCTCATAAAATTTTTGGTCTCTGCTGGCAAAAAACTGATCGAGGTGGTTTTTGACCTCCTCATTTGAGGTGAAGGTTTTACCTCCTAAAAAATTTTTGGAGTGATTGGAACAAATAATAATCCGATGGTGCCAGGTCTGGAGAATATGGTGGGTGTGGCATTGTATCCCATTCAAATTGTAGAAGCTTTTGGCGAGTGACCAAACTTGTGTGAGGTCTCACGTTGTCTTGGTGAAATACTACACCTTTCCTGTTGATTAGTTCTGACCTTTTCTGTTGAAGTGCATCATCCAGTTTGTCCAGATGATTACAGTAGACTTCCGAATTAGCCATTGTGTTATCCTGTAAAAGCTAAAAAAAGACCGATTGCTTTATAATCCCACCAAACAGACAGCATCACCTTTTTTTTTGGTGAATATCGGCTTTGGAAATAGTTTGAGCCGGTTCATCTTTTTTGCTCCATGGTCTCTTGCGTTTGACGTTGTTGTATACAACCCATTTTTCGTCCCCAGTGATGATGCGCTTCAAAAACGGATCATTTTCGTGACGTTTGAGAAGCGAATCGCAGACGTCAAAGCGGAGACACAGATTTCTCTCTGTGAGAACATGGAGAACCCATACATCGAGCTTCGAGGATAATCCCAGGCGTTTCAAGTGGTCATAAACTGTTGAATTTCATAAATTTAACCTCAATCCGATCTCACATGTTGTTATTCGCCGATTCGCATCAACTTATGCATTTATCGCGTCTTTATCAGCTTCAACTGCCCTTCCCGAACGGGTTGCATCTTCGACATCAAAATTGCCGGATCGAAATTTAGCGAACCAGTTCTGGCACTGGCGTACTGTCAACACACCTTCTCCATACACATCGGTCAATTTCTTTCTGGCTTGAACAGCATTTTTACCCTTTCTGTAGTAAAACAGTAAGATATATATATTTCAAAAATCCTGCTTATCGCTCTCCATATTTAAAAGGACACCAACCAAAAACTACTGCGTAGAATTAATTGGAATTTTTCACAAACAAGCCTTGCTATATGAGCTCTCAAAGCATATAAAATTAATACGGCTTAAATGTGAAGTTGGGTGCAAAAAAATACAATTAAATCCTCTGTCGGGAAAAAATGAAATTACTTTCCGAACAACCCAATATATATATATATATATATATATCATTATATATCTCTCTAAACATTGTTTATTTTTTATTTTAAAGAGAAATTAGAAATTTCAGAGAAAAAAATGACAATAAAATATGACAATAAATTCATTTAAATAAAAAAATAATACTGTAAGCTTTATAACAGGGGTCGGAAACCTATGGCACAAGTGTCACATATAGCACGTGGGACAATTCTTAGTGGTACTTTTCACTAATCCACAAATTTGTCAAATTTCAGTTGCTGGAAGTTCTTAAATTTCTAATGAACCTTCTTGATAGACATTTTCAGAATTATGGACAGTAGATACTATGCAATCTGAAAGATAACTCTAAAGATAAGTTTACACCAATTTTGTAAATTATTGAGTGTCGTTGCTGGAGAAATTTAATTGTTTGACGAAAGAAAATTGTACATAGTCTGCTTTCCCCTTTTCGTTCCTCATATTTAAGTAAAATGTTTTCCTGGTGTGAAAAATTTTAAAGTTTCTTTGCTAAAAAGTTTTTCAGCAACTGAATGCTGAGAATCGTGTCAAACTGAAAGCCACAAATTATAACCCTGATTTTGTGATATGAAATTAGCACTGTAGAAGCACTAGGTACGCATTAAATTTTTTAATCTTTTTATTTAACTATATTAGAAGAAAAATTCTAATATTTTATATCAACTATTTCTCATTTTAATTTCTTTAGAAATACATATATGCTCTATTGTATTTTTGCTGATTAAATAAATATATTTTATACTATTCATTTATATGTTAAAACACATTTCTGAATGTGATGCTCAATTTAATATATAATAAAACTGCAAATCCACATTATTGACCCATATTCTCTTACTCTTCATGCATTATCACGGGGCACTAATTTTTTCAAAATTGTCCAAGTATGTGGCACGCGGAATCATATAGTTAGATTAGTTAAGCACGTCACAGCTAAAAGGATGCCAACCCCTGCGTTATAATGCCTATAAACCAGCGTTTCTCAAACTGTGGGGCACGTATCCCTGGGGGGGCATGATAACGCAACGAGGGGGGCGAACATATCGAAAAGTCGAATATAAAACACTATTTAAAAAATATATTATTAATTTACTGAAAGGAAGCAAAACAAAATACATTCTGACATAATAAAAAACAAAATATGCATTTACACTGATATAATATAATTAGAAATGTACCAGTACTGCACACTGTATTTGATAATTAATTTAGCAATGTCAAGTTAAGAACAAGTTTAACAATTACCAATGACCCTTCGAGAGAGCTTGTTTATATATAAAATTATATAAAACATTTAATACTTATCTTGATATTTTGCACGGTTTGTAATTAAATTCGTATTGTAGATTTACTTCAAAGTACCTCAATATTGAATTCAGTATATTTTTATTGTTTGGATGGGGGAAGGGGGGCACAAAGAAAATTATGAATGAAAATTGGGTCGCTAATATGGAAAGTTTGAGAAGCACAGCTATAAACATATAAATTTTGACTTTCAGTATACTTGAAATGCATAAGAAGCTCTCAAAGGAATGTTTACATTATAAATTTTGTAGCAATAATTTATTGTATAGGAATATACGGTGCAAGTTACGAGGTGAGGTGCAAACAGGGGGAGGGGAAATAAAAGAAAAATGAAGTTATCAGTTTGTTTCGTGGCTGGTAGTGGGTAGTACATATCTAGCCACCATCCAACATGATGCATCTCAGTAGGGAAAGGCGCCATTCACAGTTGTGCTGACGCTTACGATGGGAGATTTAACGTATGCTGAAAATGCAGACATGCATTACATGTACGACCGTGCAAATGAAATGGTAGATCTCCGCTACTAATGTATCACGTTCAGTTTCCGCACTACCAGATCACATAATGTTCATCGTCAACTTCGTGAAACACGTTCGTTCCACGTTACCAGACACGATACTGGTTAATAATCAGCTGTATGCAGTCCAAGTCTGGAAGAAAGTATCTTAAACGTTGTGGCTGTTAGATCCAAGTCAAGAACAAGAGCTGTTACTCATCACGTAAGTGTGAGTCCTCAGATCGCTCGTGGAGTGGTAAAAAAAAATCGCTTACACCTTTTCCATTTTCAGCGAGTGGAAGATTTGAATCCGACAGGCTATTTTCTCCGACTGCCAGTGGGTGGTACAGCAATGTGAGCTGCAGCTGCACATCATAGATCAAATACTGAACAGTTATGAAGAGTTATTTTAAAAATTTCGTTCATCAGTGACTCTTTCAATGAACACTTTCTCTTTCCTTTCGTCTCTTATGTTTTGTGGCAGTGCCTCCACGCGACACTTGCGCCCATACATTCCTGTATAATAAATAATTGTTAATATGTCCTGTACCTACACTTAAAGTTTGTACCATGAATTTGGGACCACCCTGTATCCACTCTTTCATTTGATGATGTATTCCCAAACTATTTTATTTATTAAATTGATGCTAGCGAAATATATTTGTTAATCCACCAATGAATTCCATTGCTTATAATATTTTTTTTTAATGTTGGAACATTTACAATTTGTTTGAGAGGAAAATGAGGGTATGTGTTTAAAAGTAATTTAATAATGTTTTTTAAGAGTATTCTTTTGAAAAAAATAACTATATAATATATTTTGTAGAAAAAGTTTACTAGTGTACCTGATTGTTATTCCAATTTATACACCTGCGCAAATAAAAATCCTAACACCAAGAAAGGCATGTGTTAGATAAACGAAATTTCGTAGGCGTGTTTATACATCTGAAATATGACATCGATTCAAATTTCACGCTTAAGTACTACGCTAATTGCGCGAAACCAGGGTTGCTTTATAAACGTGCTGTAAATTTCGTAAGCGTTGTTTATCTGCGAAAATTGGAAGCATTGATATTTGAGAAGAATGTCTTTAAGGAGACGAAGAAGCCATTATCAAAAGCCCATCGAGCTAGAAAGAGGTCGTGTAATAGTGCTACGAGAATGTGGATTTTCTTTCCGAGGTATCGCAGAAAGACTTAACCGGAATGTATCCAGTGAGCATAATTGTTGGGAGAAGAGGTCAAGGGATGGTACTATTTCAAGAAGACTGGGTCTTGGGTGTCCACGTGATATTAATGAGAGGGAAGACTGCTGTATTCGGTATACGGCTGCAGCGGATCACACTGCGTCTGTGGCAGAAATTGGAGATTCAGTTGGTATCACAATGACACAGCGTAGTGTTAGAAATTGGTTAATTCAACGTCCGCTCTAAGCCAGGCGCTCTGTAGCGTGTCTGGTGAAGGCGCTTACTCCTAAATGTCTTAGTGGTCCAATGGTCGATCACGATCGATTTAATGCTTATCCCTGATTTAAACTGTTGAGCGGTTATCTTATCATAACGGTGAGCATTGGTATTGTTTTTTACCCTATCTGGTTTGCTTGTGACTGCTACAAAGGCATTTAGTAAAAAACATTTAACTCAAAGAATCGATATTCCTGTGTTTAAAAATATTTAATTGAAGTGTACAAAACTTAAACTCTAATGCTTTAAGAGTTTTTTTTAATTATACAAACATGTCATAACATGTTAAGTTTTTTGCAACTAATTTTCGCATGCAAGGCATAAAAAATCATGTTATTCATATGAAAGAAATTTAAAAAAAATTATTGCAAGGTTTCTTAAAAATAAATAAGTACGTAAATAAAATAAAATAAATTATGAAAAACAAAAATTGAAAAAAATAATTAATAAAGTAGTAAAATATATTTATCAGAAGTATTAAATAATATTCATCTAAAGTTAATGAAGATATTCTGATTAAAAAAATTACTCCTTTTAAATCCTGTTAATTTAATAAAACCCCAAAATTTAATACCTGTTTTCCTACTTTTATCACTTTCCTGTGTCAATGTAGTCCAAACTTATTAGTTTACAAACTAGATAATTAGGTTGTGTAACTTTTATTCGCCTGTGAGAAATTACACAAGTTAATGAATTTGAAAAGATAACAAATCCTAAGTTTCAATTCAAGTATTTTAAATTACACAGGAGGCTAATTTCTCTTAAACATCAGTGGAGCATTTAGGGTAGTATTTACTGAAATTATTTCTTTTTTCACTGTTGTAGCCATGCAAAATGAATCGATTACAAAAATAAGGAATACAGAAAGTCAAAAGAAAATACTTTGAAAGGATCCCAGTTCCTTTGATTCTATCTTTGTGTGTATTCCTCTTTATTCGACCATGGAGGAGGAATCACTCAGGGAGTTTTATACTAACTTGCGTGCGAAAGAATTCGCTCAAATAAGCAAGATAAACAGATGGAATGCAGAGGTTTTCTTCCGTAAAATATTTGCTAGTGAAAGTTAACAAGGAGTTGAAATGAATTTCTGATATTTATATCTCAATGTCACAAACCAGTCATATTTTAATGTTGTATTTGTATCTTTGCGAAAAAATTATGTTTGAATTTCAAAGGGAGTGATGTAAGAGTATTTTGTATTCAGTACAGAAATAAATTCGCAAAAATGAAAACAAATTTACAAATAGCAAGAAAAAATTAAACAGGGACATAAATGAATTGGTTTCATTTTAATATATTTTTATTATTTTTGAAGCACATAATAATTCAGATTCATTTCCTCTAGTATGAAATATTTTGATTATCTTATTTAATTTCATTATTACGCTTTAATAAAAAAAGTCATATTTACATTTTTAAAGAATTATGCAAATCGATTAGAATATTAGATCATTCTCCACTTGCACTGCTTGCATGTTGAGCAATTTCTAATTTTAGCATAAAATTAATTCAAACCAACCAACGAACTATAAGTAACAATGAAAGAATTTTCATCTACTTTTAAAAGAATTGGCTTGGTTTCTTTTTTGATGGGAGAATTTATTAAATCATTAATCACGCCTAAACAAATCATCTACGAATCAGAGAAATGTTTCAGTTACTTGAGGTGTGTTTTATTTTTACTGAAAATACAGACAAAATAATAAAAGTTTGATTTTGAAAGAACACGTGACCACACACACACACTATCAAGCTAAGCAAATGCAATATTTTCCCGGTAACCTTAAGTTGAAATTATTTAAATAACCCATAATATTGGTAAGAAAAGATACATCCCATAGCAAACTTTTATTGAGAAGCAGTTCATTGTTTTCTTCCAGATATTTATTCCAGATATCCCTCACATTTCAAAATCTCGCTTGTACTTCCTTTGGAAAGCCAAAACAAACAACAATGATAGAGAGTATTCTCTACATGCTAATTTTATATTTAATTCATTGAGGTACGTGATTTTTCGGATAACCGAAAACCGAATGACATCCATGAAGTATTTAAAACCGGACAACATACGAATATTGAAAATCATCACATGCGAGAAACGTGCTTGAAGAAAAAGCAAAATAGTTACAAATGTTGCAATTTTACCTATATTTTGCAAAATAATCACTTATATTTCTCTGTACCATTGTACAGCTACCATTGTATAATATATATACTATACACTGGTCCTGATATTTGACGCTCCGGATAATAAACGTTCGGATAAAAGACGTTCTACTGTATTATAATTTAAAAAGTTATACAAATTCCAGAGTAATACGATTATATAACTGATAACATGATAGTAATATGAACTTTTTGACAACCATTCATGACGTCATTCCATCGTGTCTGGTATCCAACACTCTGTTGTTTTGAACTTCCTTTCAGAACTTATGTTTTATAGAAAAATGCAGGCTCTAAATATCACGATTTTTTTTTCTATGACTTTCTTTTTGCTTATCCTTCTCCTTCCTGGCCATCAGGATTGTTGGATCACTCTCCCATTGAGAACGCTTGGTCTTTGAGGAGCAGGTGACGCCGACTAACCATTTATCACGTAAATATAGATCACCAGTTGCAAAAAAAAGGATAAGTAATAAGGCACTATGACATCTGTAAACTGTGCAAGTAAATGCCCAGCCTAATATAAGCTCACATCAGAGCCAAATGTAGGACAAAATATAATTAGTTATTTATTTATTTACAGTAGTAAATTTATCTCCTGAATAAAACATTAAGTTATTATTATACTATTTCGGATAACCTTTTCGTGTGCGTCGCTTTCTATATTGTGAATTACATGTTTGCTAAATGGAAATATTTCCCAATTATCACTCGTTTTTTTTTTCCACGGATTAATTTTATGGTAGAAAAAAATGCAGAGAAAAAAAAGGAGTTAGAAATGACATTTTTTATTATTTTACAGATTGAGAGAAAATAAATAATTGTGTATGTGGTGTGCATGTGTGTAATCAAATTTATAGTAATATAACATCCAATACGTGGACAACATTTTGTAAAAAATTTTTAATGGTCTAAGGAATAGTCTTAAACTTCTAAAAAACCTCCTTTAAAATCGCAATATTTTGAATTAATAAAAAAAACTCAGTTTGTATAAATTAACTGCAATATTTAAGAAGAATATTTAAACTTTGAAAACCATGTTTTGAATAACAAATAAAAAAAAAATTAGCTGTGAATTTCTTTATTTGGCATTTCTGCAGGAGAAATTCTGGTTTATTTTTTTTCTAATAGTGCTAAGCATAGTAATTTCTCATTTTAGAAAAGATTGCCCTAAGTTGGCGGGAAACGTGATATGCGAGTGTAAAATGGTTATAAAATAAGGAGGCAAATCAAAAGAATGATAATAATAAATTTTATTATCCAAAGTAGCAATTTGAAAGAAAACTGAGCATAACAAGGATTCAAACTTTAAAGAAAAAGTAAAAGAAAACATTAAACAAAATATTGATGCTGCAGTTTATAAGGCGTGTGATCACCTCTGACAGCGAGGCACACTACACAACGATTTACCATACTTGCTATGAGATGATGAATGAGTTGTGGGTCCAAACGGTTCCAAGCTTCTTGGAGAGCTCTCTTCAGTTCTGTAACGGATCTTGTTGGGTGCGAAAGGGCTGCAATTTGTCTCCCGAGCATATCCCATACATGCTGGATAGGACTTAAATCAGGGGAGTTCGCTGGCCACGAAACGCGCTGTATGTTTTCCGTTTCAAGGAAGTCATCAATCTGCACAATCTGGTCCTGTAAGGACCATCCAAGTACTCAGCAACATAATGCATTACTTCACATACAAGATCCGCCATACCCAGGAGCTGCTTGATAGGGACAAGCCACAACATCCCTCATTCGCAGTCCTTTTTCTCAACAGAATGACTGTTGATCTGTCATGGACTTGGCATATTCTGTGGAGTGGCGAGGCTCATTTCTACCTCGATGGAACAGTCATTTGGGCCAAGGAAAATCCGCGGATCTACACTGAAATTCCCCTACGGTCACTAAAGGGCACAGTCTGGTGTGAACTCAGGGCGAAATTCCTCCTTGGGCCATTCTTATTTGAGGAAATCACTGGACATGGGCCAATCACAAGTTAATTTACGGGTTGTTGGTACCATGACATGCTGCAGACATTTGTTGTGCCGCAACTACAGCAACGGCGGGTTCTTACATCGGCCTTTTTCATAAAAAATGGGGGCCCCCACACATGGTTCCATGTAGGTGCTATTACTCCAACAGAGGAACGTTTTATCAGTCACTTCTTTCCTAATCCATGGCCACCACGTTCACCGGACCTACTCCCCATGGATTTAGAGTTAATAAGCCTTTTTTAAAAGTCTAGCGTTTCGCGGAGGAGTTGCTACTTTAATAACAACGTAGCCTCACAACTGATCATTCACGACCTGCTGTTGAACACACTGCACATCGACTTGATATTTTCAGGTGAATCAGAGTGGCCACGTGGAGCATCTTTCCCTACATGGTTCTGGCCACGATTAACAACTGATCCTCTTGTGCAATTTCGCCCTAACCTGTTCGTCTTTCTGCAGCCTGAACTGTTTTTGTTTCTTCCATACCTTTACTTAATTTGCATCAATGTCAAGGTGATGATAAATTAGTCAATACATGTTGATATTGCCTCTGTATTCCGTTTTGGTCATTAATTGTGTTAAATTTTATTTTTCCTCTTAAAGGATTTCTCTGATAGGCATTTTGGACCTAAAACCTTTGTTTGAGCACATCTCCTGTATAGCCTATTAACAAAATTTCGTTGCACATAGTTCCCCTATTTGCGCTGGAGGATGCCGTTTATAGGGGATGTTTACTTATAACCACCTGGGATTACCAAGTATAAAATAAGGCTTTATTTGTTGTATAAAATTTTATCTTTAACCCTCTCCGTGTGCATTTCGCAATTTCCATGGACAACGTAGATGTAGCAAAATTTGCGCAACCCGCGATTTCCATGGGTATGCATTTTTTCAACTATTTAGCTGTGCAACCCGGGCTGTACCTGTCTATGTTTTCATTTATTTTTTATTTCCATAAAACATTTTATTATCTAACTATATATTTAAAAATAAAAACACTTTATAATTTTTTTGTATATTTTAACTTTAAACTGTATATTTCGTATGTAGATTTGCAATACGTAATAAAACTTACGCAATTTTTGAGCCTACTTTGATGAAATAATTATGTAGAGAGAGGGTTAATTTTATATATAACACTCTCATGGACTTAACAGCCCATGAGAGCAGAGACCTACTATTGCCATTACAGTATATGTGGCCTTTGGCCCTGATTTACTTGAGCAGATGTTCCGTTCAAGTGGTCAATCTGGAGTGAAACCCGCAGTGTTAGGTTCCCAAGCCAGCTTGGTACTCATTTATCAAGCCACTAAAAGGATCAAAGTCTGATTCGACCTTGCCCAACCTGGAGTTTGATCCTTGGACCAGTGGGGTGGAAGCGCGATGCAGTATCATTCAGCCACTGGGCATTATCTGCGCATACTTTGGTATAATTGGATCCTAGTCGAGTTTTTAGCCTATTATTAAAACATAGTTATTTTATAAATATTAGTACCAATTGCGCACACAAGGGGGCGTCTACAGTTCCCTCACCCACCCTCCCCAGCCCTTAATTTTCTTTTCGATGGGGTAAAATCCTATGCATATAGTACGTACAATTTAATTAAGTATTCGTAATAATAATTTGTTTTTTTTTAAATTCATGATAATTATTTATTCAATGATTTATTTTTAATTTATTTATTTATTATTATTATTATTATTAATTTTTTACTTTTGCTTTAGACAATCGGTAAAATCTAAAGAATACGTCTGACGGCGTATTGGAGTATGATATGAAAATGGTTGAATTTCGAACCCCTTCACCCATCCCCTTGAAAAATAGTTTTACTACTGAAATGTATCTAATTTCTGGGGGGGGGGATTATTATTTCCATTGAATATTGAAAAAAAATTGTAGGGTAAGTTTGCCCCGCTTTTACTTAATGGTAAGCATCAAACTCGCGATCTTAATATTTCTTAGACATTTATTTTTCTGAATACCATGTAAATGATACACTATTCATAACACAAAAATCAAATATTTTTTCCAACGTATAGTATTTGTAAAGACCATTCGATACTTTGTAAGAACCGTCGCAAAATATTCGAGGGTACCACTTTGAATGGAAAAGCGAAAACGCAAAAATATAAAAGGATAAGATAACATGTAGCGTAAGTGAGTATGATGTATCTTCCAACGAAAATTCTATCATTTCGGCTGAGAATGGACATCTGAATGAAGTATGAAGTCGTGCATCGATGAAGGGCTTCTATCGATTCCCTCTCTACATCGATATAGCGGCGTCTGTGGTTGAAGCTTTGACATGGGAGAGCCTGCAGTTATTGTCAGGCCTTCTCAAAGCGTTTTGATTTATGAACTCGATGGCGTGATTTATATGGAATAGATCGTTTCCTGTCAACACTCTTTAGAGGTGCTGCTGCTAAATGGAATGCCCCGAGATATATATCGACTGCTAAAAGAATTGCGTGTGCATTTTTATGTACGCATGAACATACATTCAAAAATACTTGAAGGGATCTGGCAATGTTCCCAATGATTTAGAATGAATCATCTAAGCCCAAACGATCAGAAAAAAATTCGAATTATTTCATGAATTGATTTGCCTGTCTCTTTTGTTTTATGTTTTCAATCGTTATTGGTTTTTTTTTACTTGATTACAAATAAAGGAACCAAATAAAACAAACTGCAATGCATTTTAATATGTTCTTAAGCTTATGTTCCATTATAGACAAATTTTCATAATTAAAAATAAAAAGTTTATTTAGTTTTAGTGCTTGATACTCAAGGGGTAGATGTCTACATATATTTTCTCATGGTTAAATGAAGAACTTAATTTAAAATCATAATATTTCTCAGATATTTTACAATTAAATTAGTTCTAAAAAGAATATAATACTTTAAAAAAAAGAATATTTTCGTAATTTTCTATAAAGCATTTTTGTGTAATAATATTTAATTCTTAATTAAGGCCGATTTTTTCTTAGTCATTTTAGGCAAGCAGAATGCAAAAATTATATAAAAATGTGTAAATAAATTAATAATGAATAATAATCAATCCTTATAAAACCAATTGATAGAATATTATTTTAGTAGTTTTCTTTTTTTAAATGCATTACATCAAAAAACAATACTCTTTTAATGTCAGGTTTTGGTTCAGTAATCAACAAGAAGTTCTATTCAATTTTAAAAGTTGTACGAACATTGTGTGATTATTGCTAAGCAACTCACATCAGTAATTCCATTTTCATCTGAGATCTGCAGACAGTGCCAGAAGTATTTGGCTTTCCGTCATTAATAGCAATATAACACATCACTCAATACGTCCCGTGCCTAACTAATAAAAGAACAACTTTTAAGCAAAATTAAACTTTATTTATTAAGATACTCCCCTTCAAGAGTGATACATTCAGTCTTGGACTCTTCTAATTTTTTAATACCTTTTTCGTAGAACAATTTTCCTTTGCTCTAAAAATAGGCTTCAAATTCAGCAATCACTTCATCATTTGAGCCAAACCTTTTCCATTGCAGCATTCTTTCAGAGTCAGAAAACAATCAGGAGTGTTCAGATATTGACTGTACGGTGAGTTGGAAATTATTTTGAAGCTCAATTCGTTCAATTTGACCATCGTTTTCATGGATTTTTGGCACGGAGTATTGTCTTCGACAATCTGCACTTTTTCTTTCGCATTTGAAGACTTTTTTTTATTTCTTTCTTTCAGTTTATCTATTTATATTCACTTTTCATTGTCTTGCCTTTCTCAAGGTAGTCTATAGGCAAAAATCAAGGTGCATCCCAAAATACGGACGCCATAACCTTGCCAGTTGAAGTTTGAGTTTTTGGTCACTTTGGATGGCTTTAGCAGCTGCTTTCCACTTAGCTGGCGATATTTTGATTCAGTTGTGTAGTAAGGTGTCAATGTTTCATCCATTGTCATAAAATTACGCAATAAAATATGTTTATTTCGCTGAAACAGCTCCCAACAACGCTCTCAATCGTTGATGCGCCGTTATTTTTGAGTGACAGTGAGCAAACGTGGCACCCACTTTGAATACAGCTTTCTCATTGACAAATGATCATGCAAAGTAGTGAATAAACTGGCTTCTGATGCCCGTAAATCATTTGCTGTTTCACGTAACTTCAATTTACGATCTGTTAAAGTGATTCTATAGACTTTTTTGATGTCTTCTGGAACAAATGCAAAATTTGGGTGACTGCTTTCAGCATCGTTTGTGCCGGCATAACTACGTTTTAAGTCTGCAAACCACCTCTTAACCATTGTTAGCGATGGAACAAAGCCCGAATAACAATTGTCAAGCCATTGTTTTGCTTGAACATTGTTTTTCCCCATCAAAAAGTAATGTTTAATTTCAGACGAAATTCTTTTTCATCCATGGTACTACTAGTTTAGATTTAGAAAACCATGTCATCTATATGTTAGGCACGGGACTTGCTGAGTGATGTGTTAAATACCCACCCCCTTTTCATATCTTCAATTTGTCTCCCTCATATATATATTCCAAATTGATATTTAGGAGAAAGGAGAGAATAATTCTATTAAAATTGTCAGTATAAATATTTTAAGACTTCTGAAAATAATTATATCTATTAAGTATAATTATTGTTATAATTATGTCATTTTGTTTCATTTTTCTTGATACTTTATTTATAAAAATAGTATTTATTTCTCTATAAATGCTAATTAGGACCTGCCCCATCATCTTCGGTTACTGAGGGGGTGGGATCTTTATCATCCACCATGTGTGGAAGTTGGGATTTGAAGCCATAAACCTAGTTGGCCTCTAAAACTGTGTACATCTATCAATAATTCACTTAACTGATCCCATTTTTTCACATGGAGAAGGGGTAACACGATTTACTCATTCCCCCCTTCTTATTGAACCACTAAGATTCCTACTTTTCAGAAAATAAAGAGAAGGTTATTTGCTGTCATTTTGCGATGATGCAATGTAGTTAGTGTTAATCCTTGACTAAATGAAGGAAGCAGCAGTTCTTTCTAGCCGTCTTTAAAGGGTAATATCTTAAATTTAATATAAATTAATTGCAGATAACAGAATTTTTGGACTGCACTGTTTCATGTTAATGGAGGAAAACCTTTCAAATATATGCTAATGCTCCATGTGAAACTCTTTCAATGTTACACAAGAAATATACTTAACAGATTAAATTTAGTTAATCTGCGTACCATTCATTTCTGAAGTATGTAAATTCAATTACGTTGATTTGCTTCAGAGCTATACATATGTAGTTTTATAATTTAAAATGTGGAGTTTTATAAATTTTCATAAATTGCTTCAATACATTTCTACGACATAATTACAGTGTTGCTCTTAGCTTAATTTAATTCATGGAATACGAATCATTCAGAAGATATTTTGTCACCAGTTAGCAGTTGAATACACAACCGTTAAAAATATTCCTGTTGTAAGAGTATCAAATTCCATATTTTAATTAATTGAATCACAAATGGGACGGTAGTATTATTTTATTAAGGATAATTCATGGGAATGAATACATTTATTTCTGGCAATAATTGATTAAATTGGAAATAATAAGCAAATAAAATTTCATTTATTTTTCAATTCCTATTATTATAGTTCACTTTCTCCGTATATATATATATATATATATATATATATATATATATATATATATATATCTTCTGCAAATTTTCACTCTTTAATAAAATGCTTTCTATTTATCCATTCAAGTTCAAATACATTTTTTTAAACTGGCAGTAGAGGACCCTTGATGATAATACAATTTTTTTCAAATATTAATACTTAAATTAAATTAAAAAATGTGAAAAAATAGTAACAAGCAAAAATGATAATCCAACAGCATATATAAAAAGGAAAATCGCCCGATGTGTCCCCTTAGTGCAATCGACTTCTAATCCAAAGGTCGTGGCTTCGATTCCCACCTAGGATGGCCTGATTATTGATAATGTGATTTCTTTTTTCCTATTCTATTTTATTGGAATATTTAAATTAGATTGATAAATAAGTAGAGCAACAAACAAAAAAAATAAGCCCAACACCATATATAGAAAAGAAAATGGGAAATTTCAAAGAAAATCGCTTTCTATTTTTTCATTTAATATTGTGATTCTGTCTTATATTTTTATATACATATTTATATTAATTTTATAACTATTTATTAAACAGTAACGAAAGTAATACTTTTTTTTTGTTGACCTAAGTAAGAATTAACTTATTTTTCTTTTATTACTTGTTATATATTATCACGCCATACTTTCAACGTAACTGAAGCAATGATAGATATTTAACTGTGAATAATAATGGTCAAGTTTCAAAATTACTACCAAACTTCCAATTCCATTGCCAGAAACACACTCCGATTTAATACAAAGGTTAATTTATTGGTTATTGGTACAGAATACTAATGCATATGTATAGTTATGAAAATATGCCAAATATTTGAACAGAAGGAACATTAAATCGTGATTTTCAATTAGATACGGATGTTTGGATGGATCGTTTCTGTACTGATTTTTGCTGTAAAATTATTGAATCGGAATGAGTTTGTTATTTCACTGCTTTTGAAAGTTAACTAAATACGTCTTTAGTCACATCATAAGTCTAAATCCTTCTTTATCATTGGTCACAACTTTTAAATTTCGGTTTATTTAAAATGAAAAAATTAAGTACAAGAAGCCGTTAGTTTACAGGGTGATTAAAATTAAAGCTCATTTAAAAAAAGCATTCTGCAGATAAAATAGGCTAACTAATTTCCATAAGTTTTAGTATGTTAACTGAACACGAGATTCCCTGTAAGAAAAGATTATTTTAAAATATCTATCAAGAGGTGTTTTACATAGAAATGGCAAATTTAAGGTAGGAAATGTTTTACAAGGAATACATAAGCACATTGTTGGTCACCGTAAATGCAACACCAAGAAATACAAGAGATATCATAGCAAAATTTATTTTGTAGATTAATATGTTGACCAAGTATCAAATGATTAAATTTATAGACTTCTGTGAAGTGTGATTCCTGCCAGAATCAGTAGCCAGAGTAGCTGCCATTGTTGGAGATCACCACTGCAACACCCCTCGGCATTGATTCAAAGAGACTTTGGATGAGTTCTTGGGGTACAGCAGACAGGCAACTTCCACACGTTTTCAAAGTTGATCTGGTGTGGCAGCTGGGAGTGTAATATGGGTAAATCGTTGAGCAACCATGGACCACATGTTTTGTATCGGCAAAAGATCTGGAGAGCGAGCCCGCCAAGGAAATAATTCAATCTGGTGATTGACGAAGAAACTTTGGACAATGCGTGGAACGTGTGGTTGCGCATTATCCTGTTGAAATATGGCTGTGGCCAAGCCCTGAAAGTAAGGAAGGACAACTGGATCCAAGACCTCGGAGATGTAGCGCTGGCTGTTTAAAGTACCAGCAATGCGTACTAGAGGAGTGTGTGAGTGATATCCAATACCACCCCCATACCATAATACCCGGTGCAGGACCAGTGTGGCTGTGCATAACGCAGCTGTTCAACATCCTCTCACCACGGGGTCTCCAGACTCGAATCCGACCATGGTGGTGTTGCAGACAGATGCGTGACGCGTCTGACGCGTAAAGACAATTTCATTTCATTCTGCCGCCCACATCCTTCTTTCAACGCACCATTGGTGGTGGAGACGTCTGTGGTACTGCGTCAAGGTTAGACCAACCAATGGAAGTCTTGCGGACAGACCACTCTGGTGTAAACGTCATCGAATGGTACGCGCAGACACTGAATGATGCGTTACAGACTCAATGTGCTGTGCTATGGTTCCTGATGTGACTGAGTGATCTGTCACTGCAATGTGCATAATTTGCCTGTCCTCACGTGAAGTGGTGCATTGAGGTGGATGCGATCGACCACGGCGGTCCATCGTACCCTCCTGCATCCAACGTTCTCATATCCGCATTACAATTGTTTGGTTTCAGTTGGTTTCGACTATCGATTTCCCTGAAAGATAAACCACAATCTCGGTAGGCCACTATCCTTCCTCTGTCGAACTCGGATGCTTGATCAAAAGCTGATCGCTGTTTTCTACGAGACATAACTGATCGTCTTTTTGAAAAACCACAAGAAAAACACAATTGCCAAACTTGAAATCGTTGAAACCTCCATGCCTTAAATAGCGCTTTGAGGTGGCGCCTCAGGCTTGCGTGATGTATGTCTGAGCTGAAATTCTAATCATTTGCATATCTCACCTCCGATAATGCATGTTGTAAATTTCATGTTATTTGGGTGCTTCCTTCAGAGTGTTGCATTTACCGTGGCCAGCAGTGTAGCTTGAACATTTATTTTTAAGTTTTTCATCACAGTTAACGAACTATGTAAATAAAGATTAGAAAAACTAAAAATACAGTAATATTAAATTTAAAAATAAAATGCAGTGAAACATCACTCCCTATGCTGAATAAAAAAAATTTAAAAAAATCATTGCAGTTTACTAAATGAAGTGTAAATTATGACCAGACCCTCCTATCGTAAGTGGAACCATTGGTACTTACGCTTAAGATGATTAATTAAAATTCCTTAATGTGACCGTCTACAAGCATTTATTAATATTTATAAGAATGGTAATATATTCAACAGTAAATTTTAATTAGACTTTTGTGGTGTTCTGCACTTGAAGCGCTATGGAATTGTCCATGATGATTAGCACCGCAATATTATCACATAAAACCGAATTCCATGACGGGCTTCATAACCAGAAATTGCACAGAGTTAAATATGGGGATTTGTTTGTAGATCCAATGGACGTCCTATTTTTTTTTCAGTTTTATATTTTAGCTAGTCTAAAACTTTTCTTTAAATTGTTCAAATTTTATACATTTCTCCCTTCAACATTTATAAACAAAACTAGCTGCATGACCTGACTTTGCAAGGGCTTTCTAGACTGTATAAATATTTCACCTTCCCCTCTCAATATTAATACTTCTAGGAGTGGGTATAATTCCTATGTCCGGCAACGCACGTGTTTTTGCCGAGTGTATAACTTTATTCCCATGGGAATTTTTCATTTTCTTCTCTACGCCAGCATTTCTGTGTTTGTTCAAAGTCGATGTGAGTGATTTCTGCAATACTGCTATTAAAATATCCTTTTTTCCAAATTTATCCCGCGAGTTGAACGAACATTTTCCCTTCTTTTCCCACTATAGTAAGATCTTACTCCAAATTTCTATTTTCAATTATTGATTTCAAAGCCTAATATTGCTTTAGTTTAGGGAACGTTAATTTAGAGCAATAAAGAAAAGATTTCTGATGGAATATATTATATTATCTGCAGCAGAGCATTGGCATGACAGCCCTTTGTGAGCCTGGGCCTCCTTCAGAAGTTTTTTTCTATTCTGCCCTTCTCGCAGCAATTGGGATCTTCACTTTTTGAAGGGCAAAGTCCGCATCCACACAGTATTTCCATCTATTTTTAGCCTTCCATTTTGATCTTTTAATAGAGGGAATTGCATTAAAAATTTTCAATGCTGTTCGTTCTGAGTAGTTTTAAAGCCTGAATAATATCATCATTCCTAAAATTCTTGTATATTTCAAAATTATGTCTATAACTAAGCATATTCATTAATTTAATAATAAATACATTCTAAGAATCCAAAATAATAAAATAGATTTATGTATGTATATAAAATTTTCATTTGCCAATTTATCGTTGGAAAAAACCTAGAATTGTATTTACATTTAACGTATTAAAAATCACTTTAATAATAACATTTTATAAAAACAGAAACGTATTAACAATTTTTTCTTATATTTTTAAAATAATTCTTTAAATCGTTTCTTTCAAAACATTGCGAAAAAATGTATATTATACACAATTATATAATATATTCATTAATTTAATAATAACTTCCTTCATAGAATTTAAAATAATAAAATTTATTAGAGAAATATCCATTTACCAATTAATCGTCATATACCATTTGCTTAAAAAACGGCACTAAAAACAAAAAAATCAAGTTTATTTGAAATCCAAAAAAAAAAAAGAAAAAAAAAAGAGGAGTAAGGTTGCTGAAATTGTTTTTCCTCTTATGCTCCATAAACACTCAAAATCTTAAATTCTATTGTAGGTTTAATACAATTAATTATTGCTGACATTTTAAAATTTCTGGGGTTTTTTTCTTAGAACTTTTTAGGGCACCCTGAAACTAAAATGTACTATTTTTAAAAAATAATTTCATCTGTAAAAAAAAAAAGAGAAATTGGAATTTTTACAAGTACAAATTCCATACATTTCTTACAAGTATTTCCGATATTTCGTTTCTGCTTAAAGGTGAAACGAGCGATGTAAGGGTCGTAAGTAGCCTAGTAGTTAGAGCACCGGACGCCAGACCGAAAGGCCTGGGTTCGATGCCTGATGTCACCAAATACCTTGCGAGTACACACGGAGTACGTGCTCGTTCAATCAGTAGGTTCGAAAGTCTTGTGGGAGATCGTAGCAGCTGTTGCCATCTATCGTGTATGAACCGAGCCAAATCGCACTGTCACCAGCACGGGCTCAAAGCTAAGAGCTAACGAAAAGCGTACACCTAGCCCCTTGCGACGATGGATTTCGTAGGCATCGATCTGACACCATCAGGCAGGAGATATTAGAAACAACAACAACAAGAGCAATGTCTTAGAATTTCGCTTGGTTAGAAATAGATTTTGATGCCAATAAGTCATTCGCTTTGCATAAACGTAGTTTGCGAATGGTTTCTTAAAATTTTCCTTTTTATAAAGAGCTTAATTTTTAGTTTAAAGTTTCCATATGTAACACATTGATAACAAACAACGGTAATTTTGAAACAAAAAAAGGTAAAAAAAAAAATACTGCATAAATGATTTTTTATAAAAAAGGCTGTGAGATGTGACAAACACAAAAACTTTTATAAAATCCTTAATTTTTAAGCAATTATTTCAACTTTTGGATAAAACACGGATACTAACTTTTGGCAAATGGATAAGAAGAGTTTCAAGCTATATTTTTAGAAAATGGCGTAGTTTTAAATGCTTAGTTAAATGTTTGATTATTTTTTTTAAGAAATCGGAAAAAATAAGCTTTTGGTATTTCATTTTTTTTTTTAACATTGATTCTAAAATAGCAAAGTCTACACATTTTTAGTACAGGAGGTTGATTCATCACAATTGTAAGAAATTCGCACAGAATAATTAAAAATGTTTTTCGTAAAAACCCGTTAAAATTGACTCATTTCAGTAAAAAATATAAAATATGTAAAATGTAATTTTTTTTTCTTTTTTTCTGTAAAAAAATCATATGGTATCGTGTCAAAATAAACGATGTTTCCGATTCAGGAACTATTTTTAGCGCGATTTTCACGTAGTGTAAAAAAAGCGCTATTAGGACGCAAATTTCGTCTTCGTCTTCGTCCTCGTCTTCGTTCCATATTTTGTCGTGCCTTTTTCTCAGCCAATAATTAACCGATTGACCTCGGATTTTTGGCATTTGGTCGCATTTGTGCCCTAGATGAGCCGAATCATATTTAAATTTTATAATTAAAATGTTTTTTAAAATTTTTAAATTTAAAAAAAAAATTAAGTATAGTACTACTTTCTGTTAGTAAAAAGTTCATTAGTTGCATTATTGTAAAATACAACATGTGAAAAACGCGCTAAAATTACTTGGTCATGCCAATGATTGATATCTTGTTTTATCTGAATGCGATAGGAAATAGTAGATTATCATTTTAAAAGCGACAGAGAAATGGAAAATCTTTCTCTCTGTTTTCACCCGGTAAACAGCACAAGGAGTAAATCAATTAAGCATTATAATGTTTTTAATTAATATATTTTAAATAATTACAATTATGGAAATTAAATGCTTATCATGTTTTTTTTTGGTTCATCTCCCATCTTTTGGTACATTTTACACGTTTCTGCGCTCAGCGATTCGTGAGAAAATATAATCCAATACATACAAAGATATGTTTGTTCGAATTTTAATAGTGTAGACTTTTCAAATCTCTTTGTGCGCATCTCATTTATCGTCCATATACTAAACTGACATTCCATTATTTTCTTTAATTTAGAAAATGCAAAGAAATTATGAATTTAAAGTAAATTTACTCGAAGTCTCTCTAATTCATTAAAAAGGAACATTAGTAGACAAACGAAGTATTATTGTGATACTTAAAAATGATCTAAATTTGAAAGAAACTGAATTTTTTTTGCTTAAGGTCTTCATTCCAATGCAAACCAAAAATGATAATGAATTTTATAAAGAAAAGTCAAATATTTTTTTTAATTCTATCAATAAACACAATTAAGAGCTTTTAATAATATTATAAAACAGGACAAGGAGTACTGCTGCTAGAGTTTCATATAAAAATATTCTAGATAAAGTTGTTTTTTTCCTTCAATATATGTGTGTGTTACATTTTGAATCTAAACTAAACTACTATGAACATGAGAGATTTTTTTTCATGAAGAATAGTTTATAATACTTATAATAGTTTATACATTTTATATAAATATTTACCTTAATTTAATAATATATATTTTGCACTACAATTTATCTAATTACAAGCATCTCTCTGATATTTTAATTACCTTCATAAAATTTTCACTTTTTGTACATTTGTATAAATACGAGAGACTATATTTTCAAGAAACAAGAGGGTAGATCAGAAAAAAAGATTACAAGTTGAATAAAGATATATTTATTAACAATAGATAGAAAATACAAATGATAATTAAAGGCCTATCACATTTCGATATAATCAAAAGGTCTATTTCGGCATTTATCAGAAAAGATAACCAATTTGTTTAAACCGTCTTGATAGAAATCATGTCCATATTCATATTGAGCCAAGTCTCGGCGGATGATTCCACAGCCCTGTCTTGGATTATCGCAGGACATCAGAAACGATATGTTTCACGCTACCATAGCCAAGATCCAGCTCTGACGATGTTTCACTCAGATTCACACTTCGATCATTTAGAATCATTTCTTCAATTCATGCCGCATATATTTCTGTCATTGAAGAACTTGGTTGACCGCTCCCTGCCATATTGCAGTTTTCGACATCCTAACTGTCTGATTGAAGAGACTGACACTATTTTGCTACATGTTTTAAAGCTCACTCAGTGCGGAAACATTATTTTCCAATAAAAATCGATTCAAGGCTCACCACTTCAAAACAAGACCAATTCCCTAAGTTGTTGCAATTTCAATTATCCTGAACCGACTGGGAACTTTCCCTACCTACCCTAAAACCATTTGTATGACAAGTAGCGCGATTTGTCCCCCTCTGGGGGAAAAAAATTCTCCACAATAAGTAGTTTTCAAATGCTGCGGCTAGTAGCCTTTTTTCTGATCATCGCTCGTATAAAATTGTTTATGTTGTTTAAATTGCCTCACTTTTGTTCATGTCTTTTCAAATTGATTATACGCACGAATTCCATTTTTTTTTCTCTTTATAAATTTGACTTTAAACAGACAGGGTATTAGAAACTGGTAAACATACTGGTGTTATCTTTGAAGTAAGTTATTGAAATAAATTTGCTAAGATAAATTAAGATAGATATCTATTATTGTAAGTAGTTGCTGGCATCACATCGGTGGCCGTTCAGTTACGTATTGCTTTCGCCAGTAGCCTGGGACCTTGAGGCACAATCAATTAAACATATTAGCTAGACGACCGCATTGTCCCAGATTCATTAGTGCTGATGCAGTTTTTCTTGTTTATTTGGCATCCCCCAACAAATGTATACTAATGTCTTCCTTCTTCTTGGATGGACTTAGTTTAACTGCAGAGGGTGCAAAATAGAGATGCATGTCAAAGGATAGAATTCTCATTTTAATTATACTGGGTTTTGCTATTTTATTTTATAGTTCATTTCACAATGTAATGTTTAGCACAATTTTCAAATGAAATTATTAAATGCAAAGGAGTAATTAAAATTTTCCAGTTTAATATCAGATTTAATACATTTTTCTTACTAGAGTGCACACAAACAATATTATTAGTTAAGAATGTTTTGAAATATATTCCTTTTAAAGTATTAAGTTTATCATTTTGTTAACAATTCTATTAGGAAAATCCCAGTTGTGTCATTTATGGAAACTTAGAATAAAGTGATTTTATATTCAAGTCTTGGAAATATTCCCTTCTTCAAACATTTTAATTACACAAGAGGTTCGTTGGATATTCCTAATAGCAAAATGTTAGAATAAAGTATCGATCAGAAACCTGGATATAATTGGATTTTGTAATTAGCATAAAAACAATAGTAATTGAATTGTAACTTCCATATACTTTCAACAGGTACCTATGGTTCAGAATTAGAGCTGGGTTGTACAGCAGTTTCTTCAAACTGTTTCGAGAGCCAAGTTCTTAAGTTACAGGGCTCAACAGATAGAATAAAAATTGAAAAGAAAATTAAAATGTATACAAAGAATGGATTTACGTTTCCTATGACGTTTATATAATTATAAGTAAATGAAGCTCATCTCAATCCTTAAAAAAGGAACAAAAAATAAACTAAAGTTTTATTGATACATAATATTTTTATGTATATTTTATAATATTTTAAACTTTTATTATCATAAATAAAATAATGCTGAAGGTTCATTTTCTGTATAATTATTGCTTAATTGGATTATGAATAATTCTATCTTTACTTTCCACAGTACAAAATAATTTTACATACAATGTTCTGTTCTGTCGTTTTCTTACGGAAAATAGAATGTTTTTCTTTTGCAAAAATTTTACGCAAAGAAAAGGATCGTTATCAACTATATCAGTAGTGTATTATTATGTAGCGTGGTGGTGAACATGACTGTTGAAATCTAAATATAAGCGAGAAGAACTCCTGGGTTTTTATTCATCCTCAAATTCATGCCAAAATTGTGCGTGTGTTATTTCTCCTCACAGTTACAAGAACACATTTCAATACCGTTCAAAACAACATTTAATAGGATGACTAGATGCTTTACTTAATAGGTAAGCTACAAAATATCAAAATAAACAAAATCAGATATAAATGCTGCTGGTCTTCAGTAGACGAAGACTGAATGTTTGTAAAATGCAAACATATATTCCAGTTATTAAATAACAGCATTATTGGTGTTCCTTATATTGCACTCATTTCCAATCAAAGCACGGAGAATAAGAATACTGTGATTTTCCGGAAGACGTCAGAGATTGAAGAGGATGCAGATTTCTCTGCAGATGTGAATGGAAGTATGCAAATATCTTGCAGTAGCCAATCGTGGCACTGTGTCCTGAAACTGGCTCACACAAGGCAGTCTTATGAAATTAGCTTTATGAGGAGTTTACAGGGGTTGAGTTGTGCTGGTAGAAGGTTGTTTGGGCACTGTTTTAATTTAGTACTTAGAAGACATGCAGTGTTTCTATGGCTTGAAAGCAGATGGGAAGAGTCCTGGCATATTTGAGGCGCGGCTAAAGCGCAGCCAGTCAGTGCAGATGTGCTCTTTTCTTCAGCGTTCATCGTTCTGTAATTCCCGTTGGTGAATCAATTCCAATTGCATAGACAGTTGTCAAGGGCTCGTAGGCAGTCCTTAGAGTGTTGCAATCCCTTCGAAGATTGGTATATTATATTAGCAGCCAAGCGGGATGTGAAGACCTCCACATGTGGTAATCTATAGTTACAGCGTCAGGTGGGCTGTATCTGCATTTCACTATTGCCAGGAATTGGATGGATGTCTTTGGGCATGGTTTGTGTTTCATGTCTAGAGTCCAATCAGAGGCACTTGGTTAAGTGGTGGGGCAACCAGTGGTTTTGTCTGTTGAGGCCAATGCCATGTTGCTGATGGAGTCCCAAGATTTCATAGACCAGACAGCCGACTTATATATTGGTATGGTCTAAACAAGGAACATGGTCCCAGGCTGTCTGTGGTCTCACGCATTCCAGGGCTGGAAGCATTGTGTGGGCAGGGTTAATTAGGATGCACTGAAGCTTCTGTCTGGTGTGGGTTCTACTGACTGGCTGTCAGTATCAGATGGTCTAAGACCCATTTAGGGTGCTGTGAGAGGTGGCCTGCTGTTGTGGATGGCTGCACCCACCATTGACATCATCCCAGTGGCTACCTGGAGGAGTCAAGGGTGCGCATGTCTCCTTGTGCTTTATATTCGTCTATTGTAATCCCATTGAAAATGTGGGATCTCCTCCCAGCCCGTGCTGTATCTTCGTTCCTAACTCCAGCCACTCTTAGTAGGCCATTGCTCTAAAGAATGGCAGTTGGATGGTTCTCTGCAGATTTATTTGACCACATGGTGAGGCTGGTCAGAAGAGTAAACATTGCATACAGTGGGAGGATGCATAGCCTCTCATCTTTCATGGCTTTTGTTTGCTCTGGTTGTACCACTTTCTCTGTCTTCTGTTTAGACTCTGATGTGACATTATCCCAATGCTTAGTTTAATATTGTTTTCATTTCTGTATATAATTATTGATTTTGTTTGCTCTTATAAATATACTACTTCTACCAAAATTTGTATCCAATCAAATAAGTATTTGTTGATTTTGCATTTACATCTCCATGTAACTTTTAGAAGTAGGTATATTTAATATTATTAATATACTGCTAAATCCATAGCACAAACCTAAAGGAGACTGGAAACATTTTCCAGGTCAAAAATTTCGTAATTTAAAAGATATTGCAAAATAAGTAATAAAATGTGTATATATTGAACAAAGTTAAGTTTCATTGAACGAACATTTAGTATATAGTTGTTTATTAAATACATAAACTAGAAACATTCACATAAATTGATTCAAAGTTTCAAGTTTTAAGAGCGTTCTTAATTCTTTGGTTTAAGAAAATATTCTAGTGTTTTTCATGACATCTTTTTAAGCATCAGATTTCTTAAACAATTGTTCCAGTCATTCATTTCACCATTCAGATGCAGTTTAAATATGGGAAGTATTCTTTTCGCGATATTCCTCTGTTTGGAAAGACGTAGGACAGGATCTACATTATTCGCAATTTAATTTTCCTTTCTTTCAGAGTCTTATTCTCTTGTTGATCAGTATTGGATCTTTGAATCTGGGATCTTTTGTGCCATATTCAGAGGTTATATTTAATACCAAATATCATCTACTGGTTGTTTTATTGATGGACCATTTGGCTAAATGGTTTTGTGTTTATTTCATTCCACGGAAATCATTTCTTTATTCTTTAGTTTTAGTGTTAAGGACATATAAAATTGAAATTCTTACATGAAGTAATTTATCAGGATATTACATTATTTCGTCTAAAGCATTTTCTCATTCTGTCTCTTTCATTTTCTGTATATATTTGAGTAAATTATTTTAAAATTATATAATTTTTGAAATATAAATACTTTTAAATGTTTATAATACTCGCCTGATTAATAATTTGAGGTTGTGTTACATGATATATGTAGCTTCTAACATTTGATAAGATATTTTGTTTCCTCATCTTATCTGCCAAAATATATGAAATCGTCTTTGAGATTAATAGTATGAAATGGAAAGCAAAATGATCACTGTTGGGTTGCCCCAAATCAGACGACCTCTCTTACTATTTGCTTTAGAGTGGAATATGTTCAGGTGCAGTCGTACAATTGCATTTCTTCAATTCTTCCCGATCAAGAAAATATACGCAAGCAGTATTTTAGCATGGAGGTTAGATGGGCTGGCAAGAGAAGATGTTTTCTATAAATGAACTTGGCAGTATCTTACTATAAGACATTCTTATAAATAAAATGCATTTGTTGCGTGCTCATCCACCTTTAGAATTGTAAACGTTTAATTTACATTCTTAAGATACTTAGAGGTTAGATAGGAGTTCCCATTAATAGATTTACTTTTTGCAAAATGTTCTTCCTATAGACAAATACCTTTTCTCCTGCTGGAACGCCTTAATTGTTTCCCAGTTGTTGTGTTGCTACCACCTTTAACAATGGAACTCAATCTCAAATGAACAAATTTAAATAAAAATAATTAATGTATGTCTTGATCTTTTGGATGGTTAAATTTCGGAAGATATTTGTCAAATCAGGTTAATTCAGTTAAATAATGGATGTATAGTCTCGATGGGCGAAATCAAATTTGAAAAGCGATTATCTGATTTTCTAGTCTTTAGAAAATTTTCAAATGCTATCAACTCCATCAAAAAGGTCTCAGCCTAGCTACACATTTGCACAAACTTAAAAAGGCAGAGAAGCTATAAAAGTTTAACGCTGTTTGTGATCATCCCAGAAATTTAAAGCAACTGACAGCTTAGACAAAGCAAGACAATTTTGCCTGCAAATATCATTTCCTTGTGTATTAGCACAGTGCAGTGAGAGATTTATGTCCTTTAGTAAGTCATCTTTATTTAAAACCGCTGAATCAGGTTGAATTTTCTCAAATTATCGAAACATTTGCAAAGAGTTTCTGTAAGTAGATAATTATATTTTCTAGTAGTTAATTTATTCCTGAGAATATTTTAACATGCAATAAAAACAGTAAAGGCAAGTTCTTGAACTCCGTCATCCCATGAGCAATGCTTCGTCAGAGTGCACGACTTCTTCAGGTTTAAGTTAACTTCTCTCCGACGATATTTGTACTTAAACGTGACTTTGAATTCTTGAAATAAATTTTCTTCTACTTAATGAATCAATTCAGATTTAAATCCATTTCAGTTTTTCCGATAAGACTGTGATTTGTGCTATTATTGGAGCTTAGTACATTCCAGGAGATGTTATCACTTTTGTATGGCCTGCATAGGTGGATGCCTAATTGCTGGAATGAAGTGTTTGAGCTTTTAGTTCCTCCTCAGAGACTGGAACTTGAGCTCTAGGATAATATATTTATTTATAATAGGCAGTTCGTTCAGGCTTTACCTGTCAAACAGGCACTTTGTAGTCGTTAATACAGTGCATAATCGCTTGGGTGTGGATAACATGATTTCTGCATTAAGCTCTTTAGCTTTTCAGGATCAGACCCACAAGCTTGACGTGAAGGGCGTGGATGTCTGTCATATTGGCAAAACAGGCTCAGGCAAGATCCATACATAGACCTCTATTAATGCTTTCAAATGGTTTAAAAATCTTCTGAAAAACAATATGGTTTTATTTCCAGGTCATATCATTGAACTAACAAATTAACAGAAAAACTTACATCAAGGAATGTTTTAAAGTGTTGAAAATTAGAAGTTTTGTGCTGGTATTAAAGTATTCGGCAGTCATCAATTCAATTCAGTCCTATGTAAATCGGGATTCAAAAAGTTGTTGTTAAACTCAACGATAAATTAGCGCTTTCTGTTTTTTTAAATTAATTTTGTTCTGCTAACGTTTTATTTATTTCCACATATTAATATAGTCGTAATTTGGATAAACCTAGATAGTGTTAAAATTATTTAAGTAAGATTGGCTTATTTCCAGGATGTTTGATCACATTAAAAAGACTTGCATGACTTTATTAGCGGAGTCTCATAAAGGCATTATTTAATGAGCAAAATAAGATTATAATGTGTATTATTTATTAAAAGTAGTTTCAACTTAATAAAATTCAGGCATTTTGGTTTGTCGTGAAAAGATTCGCCACATAAGTGGATTCGTGATTATGAAATAATTTTATTTGTTATTTAGTTGCATTCGATATGTGCTATTTTCTCCCAAGTGAATCAAATATTTAGTTTTATTTTCATGTCTGTATGCTTTGTTATTTGATAGTCCTCACAAATAGATAAACCATGTGAGACTACAAAATAAAGAAATCGATTGTGAAATAAGATATATTTTCATTTAATAAATAATATTTTATAAAATCTATTAAAGGATGTAATCAATTTTGTAAAGCATGTCTCAAATTCTAAAATAGAATTTCTTTTTAGAAAATTTGAATAAATATGTGAATTGAAAAGATGTCTTCGCTATACGAATACTTACGTATTACGACTTAAAAGTTTCTTACGCTATTTTAACGTTCCTTGGTCGCGCGAGGACGGATCAGTTTTATAGTTACTTTTGTTATTTGTTGATAAAATCATGGATTTAAAATAATTTTAAACTGGAGAATATGTTTCTCTAGTTCTGTCCAGTGCTGTTTTCATTTTATTGGTTTAAAAGCATCAAACTGGATAAAGATTTAATCTTACTTTGGCTTTCATCAGGACGTTTTGTTAACATTAGGAGTTAAACTGCAGCTAATTTAATATCTTTATTCCAATTTGTTATAGTTTATTGTCATTTGATGATCATTCGTGGCATAGTGAACCTCTTCTTGCTTGTGTCTTTTGTGGGAGAACCTCTTGGTTTCATGCAGTTCATATTATATTCTTGATGAGTTATTTAGGTAACTTTGAAAATTTTCCTTTCCAAACACGCGTTTCCATATTCATCCTTATCTCAAATTTGCTTCCACTATCATAGTTAATATCATTATATCATCAGGTTCTTCCCTTGCTTAATCTGTTTGTCAGTGAATGAGTGAATAATGCTCCCAACTCTGTTCCAGCTACACTACAGGGCTTTTAGACATATGTTTTGTGAACCATGGTCAAGTGTCGGACAGCTTGGGTGAGATCCCTCTCCTCTTCCCACCACTAGCAGGATGGTGTTTAGGCTCTGGACGGAATCTTTGCCGGGTACATCATCTCTGCTTAGCCTCGGCTCAGAACTCAGACCATGCCTGCTACAGAGTCCATTCTACCTTGGCCACTGGGCTGGGTGCCCTAGGCAGCCTCTTTGTCTCTTTCTTCATCTGCAGTGAGATCATAGTCTCTTCCTTTTCTTTTTGTTTCATTTGTTTTAGCCATAATGCCATCATGGCTGATAGCAGTCTTGTGGGTTTTACAAGGAAAGTGGCACCACAAAAATACTTTTATGTAAGTAATCACTTTGAAGGCCTCAGTCACCCAGAAGTATCAGATTGTAAATAAACGGTTTACCCACTCCAAGAGAGGGTGAGTGGTGAAGTTAAAATAAACGTCCTTTTCTTCTTCATGATTACTTTTGAGACAGACCTCCGTGATTTGAACCCTATTCAAGTGACTGAGGATGTACCATGAGGCTGGACCTCTCCTGTCTGCACCACAGGACGTTTGGAACTCCTGATAGGTTTAACTGACCATCTTTACCGGGCATGAGTCTTGAGTAGTATTCAAATAGGACTCATGTCATAGCCATGATCCGATATCTTGATCACTTGGCTGCAGCTACACAAAGGAGAGTCTCTTGACAAATACATTTTAGTGCCACTAGGGCTATTTTATAGGTCATTGTTATTTTTGGGGCTGTTAATAAGTTCAGTGACAGTGGCATCAAACAGTTTCTGAAATTAGATTCTTGAACCTGGGTTGATTCTGTGCCTCATGCGACTACTCCCAAGTTAACGCGTTTCAGATGCAGTGAAGCGGTTTCAGGCCAAGTCCTTTGATGGCTTAAGGTTAAGTAAACTGTTGGATGTGGGTCTAATATTTTGATGTCTCAGCTTGTTAAATTTTCAGAATTTATCCTTATTTTAGATTTTTAACTTCTATGGTATATGTCAACAACGTAGTGATAGTAGGCATTTTCTAATTACTTTAGCATAGTTTAAATGTTTTTAGTTAAATCTTTTAGATTCCATATGTCTTGGTCTAAGCATTGTTTTGAACAAATGTATCAAATAATTTTATCTTCTATAATTTAATCAAATTGATTCAGAATCAGCCTTGTCTGTGGAAGATGGTCAGTTTTCAACGTTTTGCTACTTGTAGTTTTGGTTCGATGTTCCTTTGTTTTCACTTAGAAGCCTTACAGGATGATAGAAACAAATGTCGATACAGGCTTGGTTAGTGGAGTTTTAACTTTGGGTGGTTTTAAGTCTTATTGTTTCGACATCATAGTAAAGTCATTTGCGACGTAATGCACAGGGAAGTTCAGCTATTGCATAGTAAAATATAAGATTTATGGTGCATATTGTTAGTTATACTGAAAATGGAAACATTCAATTACACTTTTCAAGAATATTGAATAAGTACTCATGATTATTCTAATTTGACATTTCGTGGAAGAAAGAAGTCAAATAGTCAAATCAATTTATGAATCCCTCATTCCTAAAGGAAACTATAAATTCGATATTTAGTCAACTTATAAAAATTAGTTTGTACCAGGGTGGGCAGACTTTCCAGAGTGGGCTGCTTCCTAATTTTCAAGGTTGCAGTTCCTCCAGTATCAGTGACTGAAAGGGGAAGGTCCGTGGTTTGGACCCTCCTCATTGACCACGATTTCTTCAGTTAGATTTAGTCACATATATAGTACGTAGAAATTTAAATTAAGTATTTGTTATTAATAATTTTTATTAATTAATGTATTTGTTGATAACTTTATTCATACCTCTTCTTTGTTCCCGTCTACAAGTAAGCAAGTGGTTTGTGGCGACGTATTTAAGTTAGGATAAGAAGGATAGTGGGTATTCAACTCCAGCCACACTTTAACCTCCCATGCGGAAGATACCACAGGTGCGCCCACTGCCCCAGGTCCCATGGGAGTATGGTGAGGTAAAGAAAAGTCAGGTGTTTGTTGTAACTTAATAATAAATGCAGGATCTTTGTTGCCTTGATGGTAGAACACGCTTTTTGGAACCACGTTTTAAAGCCTCTTGCAGAATACAAACATAATAATAACAATACAAATATCTTGACGTTAATTTATTATCAATTAGTTCAAATACATTCAGCCGAAACATTTCCAATAATTTAGCTCTTTATAATTGCAGTCAGTAAAAGGTGATCTACTTACTATCAAAACAAATCTTGAATATTTCAGCATACAATTATAACGAACCATCTGCAGGCGGTCATAGGTTGTGTTGGCGGTCCACGGGTCATCTGTGATCGACGTAATGCTCACCACAGGTTTACTTCATAGATCTCATTTGTTTATTTTAATTGTACTGTTTTAGTCTTGCAGGCTGACTTTGTACAGATCTCATTCATTTCAATTTAATAAATAGTTTTCCACATTCCAGGCTGTTGAAGCGCACATAGGAAAGCCTATTTATTTACTCATCTTCCCATTCACGGAGATTGTCGGGCCTGTTTATTCTAAGAACGGACACAATCGAAAATGGGTGCTTCTTGCAAATGGATCTGGTATGGGTGGCTTTGTGATAATTTGCGATGACAGTTTATTTATAAGGTGCTTTCACTATGCTCTTAGTGCTTGGAATATTTTGTTCTTTTGTGTGGCTCTGGAAATGTAGATGTGTAAAAAGGCTGGTGACAGGTTGTGGTCAATTTTATAATAAAAGCTTGGAAAAACTCAGAACATGTTTCCTTTATTTCTTTGTACATAACATGTGTTGCATTAGTTTAAATTTTTAGTTTCTGATGTTTGTAGTGTTCCCAGACATAAAAAGAGTGAAAAAGGTTTTCATTTTAATATGAAGAGGATATCATCTTACTCATGAAAGTGAAATTTTCAGTCTCCCTCAACAATAAAAATATTTGTATGAATAGATAACAGTTTAATTGCATATGGCTGACTGACTTTTTATTATTGTAATTAATTTATTATTTGTCAGGTTTTACATTAGTGATAGATAAATGGTCATGTTTGATATATTGACCGCAAATTCAGATGGTGCTGGGACATCTTAGAAATTATTTGGGTTTGTTTAAAGTTTGCAAATAAAAAAAAATAATAATCACATACGGCTATTACGGAAGTTTTGAATGTTGGAATAGATACCATTGAGAATATTTTGTTCCAATTAAAACTTAAGCTCATAGGGAATTTTTTTACTGTCGATCCATGATAAAAGAATGAAGTGGAGGTATTTAGAAGAAAATTTCTTTTTCTAAAACATTTTCGCTATCAATGCTTCACTTCTAAGTAAAAAATGCGAAATGGATAGAAATCAATAACTCAAAAGCGACAAAACTGATACCCAGGAAAAAAGAACATTTCTCAGTTGATAAGCTAGATGTTTTGTTTTATATCAAATGTTTTAAATAAATCTAAATGAAGTAATTAACAAGTATTTTAATTTCAAATTACTTTTCGATGATATGTTGTGCATATTCGTGTTATGGCCTATCCAAGAGGATGCATTTAATGCATTTAAGGATGTTTAGATAAGGTGCAGATAGAAAGTTAGAGTGGAAAATAGACAGAAAAATAGCTTGTGTTTTAGAGACAAATGTGAATTTTAGACGTTTGGCCTTGGTTGCTGGTCGTTGCGGTGTAATGTTAAAATTTTTGGGTCAGTACGGTTTATCATTTGGGGACTTGGGTGGGTGCAGGGCCATGTAAACTGGGACATAATAGATTATCTGTTTGTGGTTTCTGGGTCCAGCAGTACTGGGGGCCTGTAGATCTTCTGCGCCCAGAATCCAAAATGAGCAAATTAGCATTGTTTGGATCTAGTAGTTTTGCGGCTGGTTAATGCGAGTGCTCTGTTTCCAAATCCAGGCACTGTGAGTAGTGATTGAGATGAAATATTTTATCGACTATTAGTGGATGGACAGAAATGATATCACACTTGGGAAAGTTATAAGAATATTATAGAAAAATATGTCATCAATACTCCATGGTGAGGTCATCCTGTTAGGATATACTCATGGGACCTGTAGATTCTCTGGTGGTAATTTCAGTCAAACAGGTACCACAGGAACTTTCATCTTCTGGGCCCAGGGTACAGAATAAGTTAAATCAGTTCAGGATGTTTGGATTCAGTTCAGTTAATATTAATTAGATTGTTTAAAATCCAGGCTGAGTAGTGAGTTAGGAAACATTTTATCAAAGTATTAAATAAATGGGGGGAAATGATGGTACATAAGTAAAATATTAATAAATAATACTCTTACGATAAATAATACTTCTCCTTGATTCAGGCACGGGCCGGATAAGTTGGACATAAATTCTCTGGTTTATAATTTGGTCAGCCAGTACCAAGGGGCCTGGATGTTTCTACGTCCAGGACAAATGAGCTTTAAATTCAAGCACTGTGAGTAGTGATTGAGATGAAATATTTTATCCGAAGTATTAAATGGATAGAAAATGAAGTCTCATTTTTGCACTAAGACAGATGAAGGAAGAAAAATAGAAAATAGCAATAAATAGTTACTAGTGTTGCGTTTTGTACCCGTCGTATCATTGGTGCTGCATCACTATTCTCTGATGCCTTAGGTTTAAAGAGTTAGGTGAAACAACCTTTTGCTCAAGTAATCTATAAATGGTTGCACACCTGTTTCATGGCCATTTCTTTAGCATGGCCATGCTAAAGATGTCTGGAAAGGATGGTCCACTATTGTGAGAAAAATCTTGGAATTGATTCTCATTGCCAGTGACTGGTCAAATTTACTTAGGCCCTCTATGAACTATTGTGGCTGAAAGAAGAATTAATGTAGTGGAAACTTGCCTTTGCCTTGGAAGACCAATCGTGTGAGTAGGATTTGTTTTGCAGTGCTTCTGGGCACATATCATGTATGCAGCATGCGTGTGCTGTGACTTTGCTTCTGGAACTAATTCGGTTTTCGTTGTATGATGTTTTGCATTTTCTCATATACGATAAATACTCTAAATAAGCCCTCATTTAAATGTTAAATTAAAAATGATTATGAATGTTTTGAAATTACTCTGAAACTACAGGCACAAACAAAGTATTGTGATGGTAATCAAATAAAGGACATGGTCCTGAAGAAAGTAGTGTCGTCTCCGACGTCATGGGTTCGCTTGAGGAAATATATCCAAGACAAGATGCCCCAGATCTTATGTTTCCAAAGGCAAGTCAGCATTTGGCCTTCTTTATCCAGCTGAGCCCTTGGGCCTGGTTCGGCCTTAATGTGCAGCAGGTTCGCGGTGTGAAGGATGGCCAAAGACCAATACTATTATAAATACCAGCTACCTCAGGGCAGATTGTTCCGCTCATATATTTGGCTTTGGGCGTGGCCAATATTCTTGCAATGGGCAAAGGAAAAACAAGATTCTCGATGGCTGATGGACATAAACTGGCACAGAGACGCTACAGAGTTTCAACGCTCTACCTTGGGCAGTTCATGGTAATCTGCACGGCACAGAAATCCAACGTATTCATGCGGCTGGGATAATGGCCAGATAGTGACCATCTGTTTAGAATAAAATGATTTTGCCGTATATCGATTTTGTAGGCGTTGCAAGTTCCACCTTCGTAAACAAAGGAAGAAACAAAGATGTTATGATAAGCGTTGCTTCCATGGGCCGTTAGAGATGCAGCTACTGAGGCGCAAAGCTCTACGGCCTGGTGCATGCGTCGTCTCTCCTCAAATGCTTCAGATTCATTTGCAGATCTCCTCTTTGACCTATCAGGCTCAGAATACAGACATTCTGTCATAGTTTTACGCAAACTGGCTGCAGAAGGTAGGTCTGGCCTTAATAGCAGTTCTTCGTTGCCATAGTAGTGTGCTGTGACAATATGGTGTTAAAGTAGATAATTTCCTTGAAAATTCCTTTGTTTCTTGAAAATCTAGCTAGCGTTTAGTTCAGGCTCATGCATTTTAGAAGAGCAATGGTCTTGAATTAAAATGATTCAACATCCAAAAATTCTTTCTTCCGTAAAATTCTGTAAATAACTCAGGCAAAACTGGATCAAAACTTCTAGACGCATTATTTTCAGATTTTATTTATTTATTTCATTTAAAACAAAATCTTCCAATTAATTAAAATTGTTCGTTGTTTCGAATAAAAACCAGGCAATTTAAGTTGAATTTAATTCGATAAATGAACAGGCGGTTATTCATGAAAATGGCGCATTCTTCTTAAAACCACGAAAATAAATTCTCACATTATATATTTCAGCTTCGATTAATTAAGTTATAAGTGTATTTGTATTTTATCAAAGTTACTTTATTAAAACAGTGAGTGTTCTCCAAATCAACTCATAAAATACTTTCCATTTTCTTATAAAATGACATCAATTAGAATACTCTATTGTGATACACATAAAAGAATCAATTAAATCTTATAGAGCATTTTAAAAAGATGTTTGTGGAAGATTCTTTTGTTGTTGTTATTATTGTGCTATGAATCAAATTCCTTCTCACATAAAAAATAGTATACACATCTCCCAGGAGGATTAATTACATCACGAATGAGACAGGGCAATTCACCCAGTTTCTTAAAAAGTAAAGACAGATGCACGAAAGAGTTGTTTTTCTAATGGCTTTAATAATTTCCATTTATTGATAATTAAATGTGCTTTCATTTGATTGGCTCTGATTGAAGCCAAAGAGATAAACCAGTTAATAATTAGAAACAAATTCCCATTAGGTTTATTTCTTGAACAGCAGATTATTTGACTAATTTAAGACTTTGTAAGATAATGCGTACTACATAAAGAAAATAATAAAACTACAAAAGCATTAGGTTTGAAACATTAGTATTTTTATTTCAGATGCCAAGTTGAAAATAATTACATTTAAATAATTATATTAAAACACTTTTCTTCGTTCAGTTGATATTTAACGTTTAAATAAGGTCATCGTCAAAGATTACGTTGTTCTGAATATTTGTATGAATCAAATTAAATTAGTTATCAGAAAACAAATGTGCCTTCTAAATCATAGATATTTAGATTTATTTATATGTTGAATACTCAAAAAGATATTCCTGTATTAAAAGTCGTTTAATAGTTAGAGTTGAAATGCTTTAGATTATATTTGTAGTGGGTTTTCTAGAAAATGGGTAGGATGTGGAAAATATTGTTCTTCTTAACCAGGTAATGGTTTGTCGTTCTTGTTTAAATAAATGCAAGAGGTAGTGATATTAGTATATTACACTAGTGGTCATTAAAATTGTTACACTAGAGAAAAATGCAGATAGCAAAATTATATTATTTAATAAGGACAGATCTTATAATGCTATGAAATAGCAAATTGGTTCAATTTTCATGATGAGTTTGCAGTTTGTAGTCCTGGCATTATTCAATTTTAAGGCTACCCACATCAGAGTATGCTTGGCCTTGTTCTGGCTGGGCAGCCAGTCAGGCAAGGGGTCTGGTGGTACTTTGTTGCCCCAGGTTCACTTGTCTGTCTGGCTCTTAACATAGTTCACAATTCTTTGGTGACAGTCATTTCTTGCTTCTTCTTGGGTTCAGACTGACATATGGTGAGATCAGGTGGAATCTATGCCATTACAGGCCTTCTCTGAATAACAGTATCCTTCTGGAAGGACTATTTCTTGGTATTTCTAAATATACAAGTCATGTTTAATCTCCTGCAAACCTGCCGTCTTTATAAAGCTCAAGTAAAAGTTTAGGCTGTGGAATATGCCTTTACTAGAAATGCTGGCCACTTTTGTCTATCAGCTGGGCAAAGAGGGCTCGGCTGGACTGCATCCATGCCCCCACCCCCATTCACTAGGCGATCATTCCATTACTACTGATGAAAATTTACAAACCTGTGCCCGACCACCGATGCACCAAAGCCTGATGGATCATTCGTTGATCTTTGATTTGACCTCTTATCTGTGTTTAACGTCCCAGTTGGAAATCATGCGTTCAGACTGAAGGTCTCTACCTGCTTTAGTCTCAGTCTCAGGCTAAGCATTATTTGGGGCTTTACATATGCCACAAGCGGCCCCAATTCTTGACTTCTGGGTTGGCTGTTTTGACCATCTCTGACATGTGTCCCTTCTTCTGTCTGATTGTAGCACATCTGCCTGCTACTGTTTTATGTTGATAGGGGTAGTGTGGATCTCTGGCATTCCAGACTTGTGGGCCTACCTCAGAGCCAGGTTTATACATGCCCCATCTTTTTCATTGCTCTACTGTGGTTTGAAAACTGGACAGACCTGGGTCAGCTGACTTTCCAGATTCTAGCTGCCTTCAGAAGGATCTCCAACCTATCATCGACACTAGTCAGATCTTGGTTCCCCTCATTTTCCCTTGCGGGTTGGCTAACCTACACGTGAGTTGGGTTTGCGTTTCTGTTTCTTTGTTACACTCTAAACCTTCTTGTTCTGTAACGTGCTATTTAGATTCTGTTGAAAATTCTGATGTTAAGTATTTATTCGATGGCCTTTGTTGTTGGTTGTGATATTTTAGAATGGAGAATTCTACACAGTTTTAACTGGTGAGAGCAAATGACTCCTGGCAATTAGTGTCAGATGAATTAGGGTTGAAAAGAAATTACTAAGTAGAAAATTCTGTCTCTTCCTCTTGAGATTTATTTATTTAGAAAATCTAGGCACTGAAAGAGATCATTGTTTTAGTATTATCAGCACCAGATGTGACTTTGGAAGGAAAAAGACTCACTGCTGGGACAAGTAGAGATGCTAGAAAAACCAGGTGCTGGGCCAAAGAAAGTGAGGGTTTACCCATATTGCCATGCTTGGTTAGTTCAGCTTCTCCAGGTTTAAGGGTGCCACCATTCCTCACGATGCTTTTGTCTCATCGCGTTTGCGGGAAGGACTAGTTCGAATAAGTCATATCACTGGGTTCTTCGAGGATACCTGACCTGCCTCTGCATTACATTCCTCGACAAGCACGTCTAAATGTTACTTTTGTTTCAGGCCTCTTTATTGATTACCAGTTTTGTGGACAGGATCTCCCACTTTTTCAGTTTCATTTGTCCCATGGTCAGTCATCCCAATGCCTCTCAATCTGTATTTGTTTTTAGAGTCCTTGGCACCCTCTTGGTGCTAGCTGGACAGTGCAAAATCTCAGTATTACACATTTCGTTAACCTAAATGCTGATTTAAATTTTGGCCCAGTGAAGTGGTTTTAAGCGTGTTGTCAAATGGTTGGTGGCGATTAGAGACTGGATGAAGGGACTCTGGTTCTTTGGGATGAGCTCAAAATGTACAGGATGCCACTTAACCAAAGCTGAGCCATTTTCAAAAATTCTACTGTTCAGAAAGGTCAAATTTAAAATAAATACATTAGCACTATCTGATTGGATGTATAAACTGGATCTCGTCAGGTGTCCTTCACTTTTCCACCTGTGTACAGATTTAATCCCAGTACCTATTTAGAATAGGCAGCTTGTTTTTGAAATACATTCAAACCTAACATATGTGCACCTTATGCTTTCAGCTTCATTGTTTTTCACACAGTCACATGTTTTCTTTCAAAGTCTGGGTCTGTAAGTATAGGATCAGCTGCTCTTTTGATGGTATTTAATTTAAATTCTCTCTGGACTTTGAAAAATCTCACCCCTCTCTGATCACCGTTTACTAGATGGGTCATTTTTGTGTGTCTTCGTCTCTGTCTTAAAATTCCTTGCATCCTTTTTGGCCTCTTTGCTGATATATTTTCCCTCTTCATGCAACTTTTACCCAGGTTCAGATCTCTATTTTTGCCTTCAAGATCAGTTCTTCACCCGGTTTCTAGTCATTCATCTGAATCTCCTACATTCTTGGTTCACAGCTGGTTTGGTGTCATTCTCTCACTGTTGAACTGCACAATCCTCTTGCTCTGTGCCTTGTGTGTCTGTCCTGCCTGACATGTGTCTGCCATGTTAACATGTGTGCCTGGCTGAAATTCAAAATCTCCTTAAATCATTTTCCTTGTGACTCGTTTCTATTTTATTTGATGTTTTGATGATCAATTCTAACAATTCATGACCTCTATATTTTTCGTGGACTTTTTGCCCGTGGCTTACTGCTATAGCTAAGATGTGTTTGTCAGACCAGTTCTTCAGTTCTGACTTTATGAACACTGTCGCACCACACAACAAACACCTGTTTGTAGGATACTCCCCACCTTTGGCCTTTATGGAGACTCCTTTCACCAGTGTCTGTGAGATGCACTAATTCAGAGGACAGAATGTATGGTGGGCTATGGGAGCTAATTCCTGGCCTTCTGGCCTTCGCTGGGCCTTGGTTCGTAGAAAGATTCTAAAAACTGAGCTACCCCAGTGACCAGGATCTGGCTCTTCCTTTGGACCTCTACAGTTGGTAGTGGTTGTGGGGCTTTCTGCTTTTTGCAGTTGGGCTGGTTGAAAGTGAGCTGGGTATGGTGGTTCTGGAACCTTGCTGGGTGGTTTTCGCTGTGGGTTGCTAAGATACAGCTTTCATCAGAGGTTTACTACTAACCCCTTATTGGTTCTGGTCCTAATTCAGCATGGTTCATTCTCATCTAAGCCAGACAGAGCAGTTTTGTTTTGCAATTCGCCCCTGGAGATGATGAGTTCAGGGGCTAACATGACAGGACTGACTCACTGGATGGCAGAAATTCCTCCATTGAATGGTTGCTCTGAGGTCATTCCCAAGGAGGCTGATGGTGCTGGGAAAATCAGTGTCTCTTCAGCTGTCTCAAAGAGGAAGTTTGCCATTAGAATGAGGGTGAAAGTCAATTTACAGCCAGTGTGGCACTGCCTACAAGTTTATTTTATGAAAGGCACCTGCAAAATATCATTCAGTAAAATGCTGCCTGGGAATGTTCGGAAAGGTGCCATTCCCACAGTCATGACAAATGCCATTTCTTACCAGGTTTGGTCTCCTTTTGTTCTTCAGGAAGGAGAACAGAAAGGTCCTTGTCCCAAAATTTGCAGGATGTAGAAGATCACCAATTCTTCTCCACTCCTTCCCCAGGTCTTCCAGGTTACCACTGACTTGGAGGGGTGTGTCTCTGAAATTTTGAGCTACAGAAAAGCAGAAGACCGCCTGATCCATGCAGAACAAGGCCAGGCAGAAGTCTGGCCTGTGCAAACTACTGATGCAGGCACTGACTACCCAAAAGCCAAAAGACAATAATGAGCTAAAACCCCATGGTGACCAAAGCATGTCACATGAAGGAGGTGGCTTTCAATTTGCCATCTCTCATCACTGTTTTGCATGCCATTTCAGCTGGCATACAGTTAGTGAATCATCGACAAGAAAATACCAGATTTTGCTGGGTCTGTTTACTTTGGTCTGGCTGCCACAGGACTATCATCTCAAATTGGGAGCATCAGGCCATGGCTCCCAGGATCAGCACCTCCAGATTGCCAATTTTGGGAGGCTTTATTTGTTTCGTTGCCCCCAGTGATATCTGCACTTTGGCCAAAACGCTTGCATGTTTCATTTGGATGCAGGATCTGGAACAAGTGGTCTCACAAGTGGTTTCACTACCTAATAGTGTAATTCTTGCAGTGTTGCAGAGTTCCTCTACTATTCAGGTGAAATGAAATGCCTTTTATTTTAGGCTCCTGGGTGGGGTACCTCCCATTTGGCTCTCAAGCCTGTTGGCTGTTCTCTTCTCCCCTCACAGATCATTTTTACCTCATCTCTGGTTCTTACATGGGCTGAGTGCTATAATTGCCTTCTCTGTCAAGCTGAAGGAGAAAAACTTTGGCTTCTAAAAGCAGTTGTTTGGTTTGTGTCCGTCTTTTAATGGGTGTATCGATGGGCCTCTTTTATCAGAGCAGTGCCCAAGCTGGGTAAAGACAAATTTAAAAAGTCAGGTTACTGATTCAAACCATTCTGGATACGTGCAGATTCACTTTAAAATAGTCAATTATACCATGTGGGCTTTAGAACTTCTGCAGTCTTTGTGCTTGTTATCAGCTACATTGAGGATATGATAATAATTGCTGCGTTTTGTGGTCACATTTATTTTGATTAAAATAGAGAAAAGATCACGTGCTAATTTGGTTCTCATTTTCCTTCTTACAGAATAACTTTATATGTTTAATACAGATAAAATAAATAAATTCAATAATTGCACGAAGCCTCTGAGATCATGACTGGTGCTTGATGTGTCTTACGTATTCTTTTAGTTTTATACGTGACTAGGATGGATCAGACTTCTTAGAAAGCACCAGTGTTTGTGGCGCCATTTCAATCATAGATTCATTGGTTAGCCCTCCAATAATAGTATATTGATTTCAGGAATATTGTGGCTGTTGCTTCGACAACAATACTTTAGATTTATGTGGACTGCTAAGTTATCAATATAAATATTAAATTTGGCATGTTTTGTTGTGATCGGCCCCAAGTGGGGCCACTGGTAATTATTCAGCTTATTGTTTTTGTATTTATAGGATAATGATCTAAATACATTCTGGTGTAATTGTTCTCGATAATTATATGTACATATTGTGGTTTTGTTATCTCAGAATGTAATTTTGTTTCGTTGTTTCAGTAAATAATTATTTTAGAATCTTCTCATTTTGGATTTTGATATGGCTTATACCTTCTTGGTCTCTTCCCCAAGGCTACACTACTAGCTTCAAAATGCTGTACAGATCCATCCGCCATTTGTATGGGTCATGTTTGTAAATCTATAGAAGACAACTGCACTGCTTTTCGGTTCTATCTGAAATCTTTAAGCGCGTTTTCATGGACAGAAGTGTCTCTGACTTATAAATTCATCATTCGCCTTCTTTCCATATTTTGCCGTACCTTTTCTCAGTTGATAACCTTAATTAACCTCAGGTTTTCAGCATTTGGTCCTTGTTTGTACTCGTTAATTTGAATATTCTTCAATTTTCCCATAGTTTTCAGTTTTCCTGGGTACCTGTGTTCCTTCGTTGTTTGGTTTTATAGTGCTGAGAGTGATTTATCATCGTATTTTTCCAGCTCAATAGTAGTATATTTAGAATTGGTACAATTGCCCACTACTTTTCTATTTAGTAAAGGTTCTGGTGGTTGCATTAATTGTATTAAACATAAAACCTTTAGAAATGCTTGGCCGTACCAATGATTCAATCTTGTTTTCTCTTAACACGAAACAGGTGTGCTTATAAAACCAAAATTAGCTTAACAAAAGTTACCATTAGGAATGAACAAAATATTTTCGTAAAAACGATATAGATATCATTCTTAGATGTTGGCAGTTTCAGTTCAGGACATGTTTTAAGCGCGTTTTCATGGTGTAAAAAGCGCTATTAGGTTTCTCATTCGATAACGTCCTCGTCTTCGTTCTTCTCTTATCGTGACTTTCTCAATGAAGCAATTAACTTGATTGGCCTAGTTTTTCAGCATTTGGTCGCAGTTTATTTCAGATGGGCCAGATCATATTTCGTTATAATTAAAATGTTTTTGTACTGGAAATTTAAAAATGTTGTCTCGATACTACTTTCTGTTTAGTAAAGTTCATTAGATTACGTTAATTAAATGCAGGCCTTCGAAAGGCGGCAGCTAGATTTGTGGCCTTGCCACGATTGATATCTTGTTTCACTTTATTTGCATGCTAGTATAATTTCTCGTTAGTTTTCCTGGGATATTTAATAAAACTAAC
>BMAO01011984.1:0-40557 GCA_019973975.1 Trichonephila clavata
ACCAGATCACATTCTGGGATGCATCGGACTGTCTAGGGGGGGACTTAAAATCTGATCCTCTATTGATTTTTTGGCGGTCAACAATCTTTTGGAGCCAATCTGATACATGACAGCTCTTTCGAGGATAAGAAACAACATATTGAGCTTTCCTATTTTTAAAAATGAATAGTATAATTACTATTATTTAATGGGACAAAATGGTAGATCATTTTGAATTTTGCCTAATAAACTCTATTAAATATCAGCATTAATATTGTTAGTGCCTATTTAAGAAACGAAAACTTTAAAAAGACTACGATGTACATTAAAAAGAATATACGAATGATATTATGATATCGAAAAATGTGTCCATGCGTTTGGGATATATAACGCAAGGGGAATGAGAATTATACATCGCGAAATATATATGCAAATACTTCTTGAATTATAAATACTTTCGGTTCACTGACACATCCTACCGCCTTATTATGTCTGCAGAAATGCTAATCACAAGGTTACTCGAAGGCGTCATGCAAGGTTATTGTTGTTACGTCTTTAACACGATAAATTGTTAATTTTTACTTAATTCTGTACTAAAGATTCCCTGAAGATATTGTTATAGCGTTTTCTTTAATGAAATTTTTTGAATATCATCTCGTTGGAAAAAATGTATATGTAGATTGTGTGGCCATATATAAAGGTATTGTAAATATTATTATTTGAAACTGTTATTGATGTTTACATCTGTATAGTACACTAGTGATTGTATATTAACGTCGTGCTATCAAGCAACACAAGCGCTAGCGACGGCCCTTGTAATTTTGAATCACGGTTAAGTGATGAGGGTAACACCTGAGCTGGCAGCCCCTCCCTGAACTTCCACACCACACCAATAGGAGAACATTAAACCTCGACACATTTAATGTGCATCAGTCTCTCTACACAGCGGGTCTTCAGTGATACCAGGCTTGAATTCCTGATAAGCCGGCCACGAGACCATGACCTGAATCTCTAGGCTACCATGGCTTTATGTTGTACACGAAATATTACCTTATATCAGTTACACACAGAGTAAATTTTCAAGGAGAATGCGGAGTGAGGGTCGAAAATCCACCATTCTCGCATCATACCCCAATACGCAGCCAAACATATTCTTTTGATTTTATCGATTGTCGGGAACAAAATAAAGTAAAAAATAAATTATTTAATAAATAATTAGCATTAATTAATAAAATACATTATTAATACCAAATACTTAAGTATCGACACGTTCGATACTTTTAACAAAATAGCATACTAAAACATTATAAATGCTCTTTAGGATCAATACCAATAAATATTACATTTAACATCAAAATTAAAATAAATTACCGAATTTTACAAAAACACAATATAAGTAATTTTAGCAATATTTTTGAAAAACTTCAAAGCAGTTAGAGAAAAAAGTAATAAACATATATTAGTAAAAGTATTACGGAAACAATCTAGATGCATTTATCTAGAAAGTGTACTAAAATTTTAGTTTTTTATTACAATTTGAAAATTTTAGAGCTGATTGAGTAAACATTATAAGAAATGTTACATTTTTATGAGACCATTATTTAAATAACAAGCCATAACTCAAAAAGTATTCATACAATAAGAAATATTTTAGTACATTCTCTAGAAAATAACATAAATATAAGGTTCAAAAAGTTTTATAGAAGTACATTTGTAATACTTTGAGTTATCAGACTCGCCATGATAGATTTTGAGCAATTTAAATGGCCACTTTTGGTAGACAAAAACCACTTCCGGTATTTTTAAATTTATAAAATTGATTGTAACTTGATCTCTAGGTAGTGTAGAAACAAAACAAAGTATGTTTCGTAAAGTCAAAAGATGGCTCTATTCAATAAAGTAAAAAACAAAAATATCTGTTGCCTGAATTTGGTTATTTTCAACGTGTTCGGATACCTTAACTAAACTACCAGAAAGAACAAGAATTTATGCATTCACTTTGCTCATAATTAAAAAATTTTTAAAAAAATTATTGGACCCGTGCTCCTCCCCCCCCCCTTGTGTGCGCCACTATCTTATATAGAAAAATGTTTATCATTGAATTTCTTTTTCGTTTGTTTTCTATTTCCATTTCTTTCAAAACTTATTGCAGTCTTAGAAGTAAAGTATAAGTTTTTCTATCGTTTTTTTTTTCTTCCTTAAATTTTATATTTTTATCTAAACACTGTCAAATTTTGATATCCAAAAGTGTTTGTGAGCCATATTAAGTTCTAGTAGTTCGAAGTATAATTGGTTTTGGTAGGTTTATGTAATGCATTAAAATGTGTCGATTCCACATTTGAACTCTATAAGAAATTAAATGAAATCATCTTAATACAGAACTCTCTTTTTTTCAAATCATTTTATGAATAATGGTGAAAAAATTTTATTACCTAAATCAATTCAGTACATTTTCAGTCTTAACAAAGATGTAAAAAACTCTGAAGTAATAAAATAAAATCCACTTTTTGGGGGATAAAATTTAATTTAAAAAATTATTAAAAATTGTTTTTTTTATAATTTTTTACGACAATTCTATACTTTGAGCTCCAATATTTTTTAAATCTAATTTGTTCTTCAATTTGTGTAATCGATGTCAAGGATGGAAATAATGTTTTGAGGAGCAAAGTTATGTGTATTATTTTTTTTATCGTAGTTATCATTTTTAGTACAGAGAAATATTTCGACGTTAACTTTTTTGTTATTGAGTTATTTGCATTAACTTATACAGTATTTGCATATTATACATAATTTTTACTTAATTGAACTATGGTGATCTCAGAAACAGATGAGTGAGTGAGAGGTATATTAATGTCAGACTACAAGGTGTTGCCAAATTTGACCTACAAATTCAGAGAAATCACCATAAAACATGGGATCGCAAACCACGTCTAGTGGGAGTAATTCGCAAAAACAGTTATGAAAGGTGTGATAACGAGTGAACTGTAAAGGAGCAAAAGGAGATAAGTAATACTTTTATTAGACCTAAAGCATGTTTACAATACGAGCAATACATCACAGCTCGACGTCAGAACTGCAACGACAAGTGATTGTCACAGCAATTGTTTGAAGTTGCGTCCGCTTAGATTAAAACACAGCCGACATTGTCGGACGCCTTCAAACAAATCCGGTGTGCTGGCAAAGTCAGCAGAAGCGCCGACAATCCGTGGTGTGAGATCCTCTACTGTAGCCACCAGCATCCCAGACCCAAGCGATTTCAAGGGGCACCAAAAGAAGAAATACAAGGGATTTAGGTCCGGGAAGCGTGAAGGCAAAACAACTGGTCCACCGTGTCCAGTCCAACTCCTTGGATATGTAGCAGGGAAGTGGTTACGCAATGGAATTGACAAATGTGCAGATGCTCCATCGTGCATGAGCCACATGTTTCGGTGCGCAGTGGCCGGTGCTCCCTGCAGCAACTCCGAGGTAGTAAGAAAACAAGGTACTTTGTGCCATTAAGGCTTTCGGGAAGTATAGGTATATCCTTGCATTCGTTTGGTCACTCTTCTCGTCCGGCTCATTGTCCTTCTAACGGCTACTATACTATAACTTCACCAACTAAACGCGTTTTGCGACACCATGTTTTCTAATGATTTGTCATCCCCAATGCTACCTACTATCACTCCTCTGTATAAAACAACAAGAGGGTATTGGCGACAGCCATCGTAATTTTGAACTTTGGTCAAATGACGAGGACAACACCTACGCTGGCAGCCCCTCTCTTAAGGTATCCGACTACCCTAAAATTGTAAATTTAGCCAAAAATTGACAATTTTTTATGATTTTATTTTATACGCCATCTTATTAGCTTTATAAAAATACCAAGTTTATTATTTTCCGTTCACTAGAACAAAAACTACATGTGTTTTAGTAAAAGCAGATACCATTACTTTAAGCAAGATGTCATACTTAAAAACGCGTTTTACTCAAAAAGAGTTTTTCTGAAAAAGCTCAAAGAAACCAGCGATTTCTCAAAAAGTTTAGACAATAATTAACTGAAATTTTTTCTGTAAGTTCTGTATAATAGTGGAAGTGTTTTACAATCAGTTTTATCAATCACTGTTTTATGACAAAATTTACAGTCCCTTATGTGAATATAATCACTGTTTTTTTAAGCAATTTCATATAATATCTGAGATAAAGTGCTCTAGTTTTTGTAAAAAAGAAAATGTCTCTTATCCTGAAGGTCATTTCAAAAATGAATACCATAGCAAAACATAAGAATGAAAAAACTGAAATACTGTTCGTAAACCTTTGGTACAGAATGGGCCGTGTTCATGCTATTTTTGGAAATTTTTACCTTTTTTTCCCATTTTTGTTATATTAATTTCTTTTTCTCTTCTTAAATTTAGCATGTTTTTCTTAAAATGTTCAAACAAATCTAAAAATAACAAAAAAATCACATCTCAGTTTTTTCAGAAAAAAAAATTGTCGCAACCAGTCGGATACCTTAACAACCACACTACACCATGGGATGATATTAAACTTTCCCAGATTTAACGGCCATCGGCCCCTAATAGAATGAGAGTTTTGTTTATATAAAAATACTTAAATATGTAATATTTTGCATATTTTTATTTACTTATAAAGCACAAATTAGTATTTAATCAAAATAAAATTATCTTATATAAAAAATACAATATTCACATGTTTTTTTATGTGTTTATTAGTAAATTTTTAAAATAATAGCACACCATTGGCAGTTCGATTACGGGGCCAAATTCTCCAATGTGCACAAAACGTAACAGAAACAAATGTGTTTTGTCTTTTTCTACTCTTAAGAAAAGTAAATAATAAAATTAGCTAATATTTTCCAAATCAATAATAAATAAAAAAATTTTAACATTCTTAAAATTTCAAAAATTTTAAGAATTAAACCAAAAAGGTAATTTTCAATAATAACAAAAAACATAGCTAAATTAGTAAAAATATACTTATTTTTCCCTTAAATTTTACAAGAGTTAAGTTACTAGGAATCTTCTGTCATTCTATGGTTCTACCATTTACATCACCCTCCAATTCATTACAACTCTTCGATTTTTGGCATATTTTCTGACATGAATATTTTGACAAAAAAAACGAAAAGAAAATTTCTATCTAAAACAAAGGATTTAAAATACTTTATTTTTTTCCGAGAGAGTGTCACGTCTCCCTCCCAAACGAAACGGAACTTGCCGAAGCTTATGTTTGATCGAAAAACATAAGCTTTTCCAGAGCAGTCTATTTTGAGAAAAGATGAGCCTTTCTCAGTCTTGACACGCCTTTCTATCTCGTCGTCTTTGTTTTCAAACAGAAATCGGTTTTATCATCTTGAGTGACACATTCACTCTCGACGGACGCTTCTTTTTCGAGAGAGGAATTTCTGCACATCCGTCAGTAAGAATAAAAGCATTGAAGTGAGACGTGTATTCTTCACAAACGTATGCTCTATTCGTGGAATTTTTTTTCATCGAGAAGAATTTCAGCCCTTTTTTAAATTTTAATATAGATGTCCATGTAAAGTTCGCTATGAGTACCATATTTTTGTATTGTTTCTACCCTTACAGTTCATTTTCCTCTATTTATATATTTACCATTCCTAAATTATTGTATAGTTATAGCAACGGGTCTCTCCGCGTTTTTTCTAACAATCCCCTTGGGCAACTACTTTCTTTAAATATTATTTAATTGATAACTTCCTTCCGAAGAAGAAGATGCGATATATGTGAATTATGTCATGTATTAGCCTTCGGGTTCGAGAGAAAGAGAGGTTAGAAGTTAAAGGATAGCGTGAAGATTAACGTAAGATAACGTAAAACTAGACGAGAACACTTCGTAGATTATTTGATTAACATTAAGATTGACGATTTGGTCAATTAGTTGTTAAAATTGATTCGGTCCGTTTGGATTGGATTACTTTAAAAATTATCTTCAAATATAAGAATGTGTATGGCTTGGATGGCTGAGTGTAAGTGATCCGATTTATTATTATATCCCCAATTATCTCGCCTACTTTGCTATTGCTTTTTATTTATCACTTGGTGCATTTCTTTTCGGTTGTTGAATTCGTGTCATTGTTGAGAATAGTAAATAAATTGTGTTGTTTTGACTATAGCTAGTTTTCCTTCTAACTCTCGTTCACTGATGGCTGAGGAAACCCAACCATCATTACATTGGTGCCCAACGTGGGCACCAATGTAATGGATGGGATAGCTCATCCATTACACAAGCACTCTAAAATTGATCTCATATAAAATCCTTATTTGTCTATTTACATTAACCTAATTTCATCAGATATGATACATATGTTAACCCTTTGTGCACCACGTAACCACTAGCGGATACATGCTAGTACCGGGCAAAATCCCATTACAACCTTATGTGGATGCATGGCTTATTTAGGTGTACAACTAGTGTAACCAGCATAGGGTGCATTGTAAGGTAGATTTTTCTTCATTGAGATTGTTTAAAATTACAAAAGTTAAGTTGCAAGATGTCTGGGTTGCAAAAATTTGAAAAAATAGGAAAACTACAATTAAAATTACAAAACCTTGTGAAATGGCTCGAAATGTTCTTTGGAACATAAAGCCTTTTCACATACGTTAGACAAGTGTATTGTCATTTTTATTCTATTTCTTCATCTTTTTCACCACAAATAGATAAATCCACATCCGTATTAGAGTCACTGTCGCATTCATCGATTTCCAGAAAATGTTCTTATGTAGTATTACTTTCGTTCAAATCCAATGACGATTTCATATTGGCAAGAATAAGTAAAAATAAACAACAAAATAGTTATACAAACTTAAGAAAGTGAAATGAAACCCGAACGAATGTGCGCATTAGTCAGCGTCAAAAGAAAAAATGAAATGTGCGTGGTAACGTCAAGGTTTCCCAGATTTTTGAGGATGCTAAGCGCAATCTGGTACAGAAGGGGTTAAACACTATGTGAAACTGAAAAGATTAAGGAGTGATCGAAAAGGTTAAAGTTAATAAGGTTAAAGCCACGAATAAGTTAAAGAAACTCAGCCAAGATACTGAGACAGCAACAAACAATAAGATATATTTATTTTGAAATTACTCGCTACACTAAAAGTACTGATGTCTTAAGACTTCTTGAGCCCCATTCCTCTTTTACAAAAGTAGGTCCACCTGCAGCCCTTTTAAGATGATTGTATAGCATATGTTGCCGAATACTCGTACAAATTATGACTCGTAGCAAATAAATTTGCGTAATTCACAATCTCGCAACCCTACGCACAAACTGATTTTCGTCTTTCAACTAAAGAGTAATCATAATGTATGATGGTAAATCTATGCCTAGTAACGGACGGTGGACGTGAAGTAAAAACGAAGTCTTGCCACTGTTTTCAGTTTCAAATAGTTTGAGAAATTCCGTGTTTTTCCAAGAATATTTTCTAAAATAAATATATAGTGATTAAAATTATATGAATCATGATTTTATTAATTCCGAATTGAAGTCGAAACAACCCCCTCCTGAGGCCATTGCACCCTGAGCCCAAAACATGTCTTAAAACACCATTGACTGAAAGAGACAACGTCAGCTCAGTAGAATGGAGAACCTTCACAAATGATGGAGCAATACGTCTAGATACAGAGTTAATGAGAGTGTGGATGTCATTCTGAGATATTTGTCTTCATTCTCTGTCATTTATTTGATATCGTTATTCTTCTGAACGGAGCAGTGGCAAGGTGTGTAAGCGCCGTCCAATAACGCTCGCGTCCCAGACATATTTTACCGTTGAGAAATCAAGAGAGAAGTATAGCCAAGCCATCTTGCAAGTTGGCTGATACGTGCAAGAAACGGTCCGGTGTTATCAAGCTGGTAAAAAGCACTGGATATCCCCTCAAAGCCACAGCTCATCGTCCACTCATCAGCTGGATCACCGTAGAGTCCTGAATACGAATTAGAGGTGATACGAGATCATACGGTGTAAGCTCCAGGCTGTATCCCGTGTGCCGCCGTCATTTCATATATGCTACCGGATTGTACATTTGATCACGTCACTATTCATGCATAAAAACTATCTTTAGACTAACAGAAATGTGTAACTCATCTGAGAACACGACCCTGTGTCATTCCGTCACTCTAATCCAGCAGCATCGCAAACGGAGTCGTCAGTGCTTGGAGTCAATGATAAGGAAAACGTACATCATGAGTGCCGGCCAATAGCAACCAATTTACGCATAATGTTTCTGGTCTGTTGGGCCCCACACATGCTTCAATTAACGGTAAAAATATTTTGAGGGCTGCTTTTCGGTGAATGTCTTGGTCCACGTGTGTTAACTCGGCTGTTACCTCATCGTTACCTCAAAAACTGGTCATATTTCTTTGCTCCAACCATCGTCAACGCATCTAGGTGGATTTCCTTTAGATTATGAAGTATGGACTAACTCGCCCTACTCACAGGTCAATCACCATGTCTTTTTAAAATCGGGTATCTGTTAGAACTGTCTTTCTTGGCAGGGGCTTGACGTTCTCTACTATTGTAGATGTCCTGTGAGACAAAAAAAAACTCCACAGTGATTTCCGTAGAAGAAACAACAGCAAAAATACTACTCATTGTGCGCTTACTCTCAAATTTAAGTAATTTCTCAGAAGTTCCTCATTAATATTGCATTTTCAAATGTCACGTAATATATTTCAATGGAAAACTAATTTCTCTATGTTATCTTTTGAACCCATTGACTTTTTAGAGTATATTTTCAATATTAATTTTCTACGAATTTTACCTCTATATATAATTTGACCAATTCTGCTTACTATATTGTAAAGGAATGGAAACATGAAGCCATTAATTTGTGATACTGAAAATACATAGACATACTGCAAAGATTAAGTGACCTTTTACCTCTATAATATGATAAATGGAACATATTATTCAGTTCTAAAACTTTTAGTTTCAAACAAAAATGATCGTGCCACTAGAAAATATTTTTTATTTTATCATATTGTGTTTGTGCATGATTCCATGTGTCCTTAGAAATCATGAAAGAAAATCAAATCTTTGCATGAATTAAGCCTACTTTCTTGTTTTGTTAACCTATTTTGTAACCTGTTCTACTGACCATTTCATTCCTGATCCTTGTAGAATCGTTTGAAATTTCTTCGATTTTTGTTTTATATTTTTAACTTTTGAACAGTCATTTAAATATTTATTCATATTTATAAATTATTGTTTTTCAAGCATTAATATGGGAGCCCTAAAATTTCTAACCAAGCATGATTTAAAGACAAAATTCGTAAATATAAAGCATTTTATGAGATTATTTTAACTTAGATAATAAAAACACACTTTTAAAAATAAAACAAAATTTCTTTTTGAAAAATGCTTAAAATATATTATACATTAAAATTTCAAGCATTTGAAATTTAAATGTGTTATTGTATATTTCTTAGTGGAATATTTATAATTAGCCTACACTCAAGAAAAGAATTTTTTCTTACAGTTAACAGAAATGTGCAGATTTGGTTTAATTGTTTTGATTTCGCAAAATATATGTGGTTTATAAAAACTAGATGATTTTTTTATGCTTAGAGAAACAAGCTTTCTACTAGGTTTCATGCAAACGATTTGATACTTAAAATATAATTTGAATTCTATCTGGCGTAATATTTACTGTTGAAAGAAAACAACAGCTGCTCTTTAGCCTTATTAAAAGAAACAAAATATTCTCAAAGCATATGCAGTGATTGCAAACAAACAAATTTCTAGTAGAATTAAATTTGCAAAAATGCACATGAAACAAAAATATTTCTATTATAAAGAAGTTTTCTTTTCACAAAACTGCCACAAACAGAAGAAAACTAGTTTAAAATTTCATTATATATTCGGGTATTCCAAAATTGAAAGCATCTTAAAAACTTTTTCAAAATTTACTTAACAAAGAAAAAATAGCTTTTTTTTAAATTAATGCTTTTATAAGCAAGCTCACGTAAAATGGGTACACTTTATTTATTTTTTAAGTCCAGATAATTGATTTTTCTTTTGTAAAAGACTTGTCAAGTTATATTTATAATTAACATCTTAAAAAGCAATTTCTCAGAAATTTTGCGCTAGCAAACTTTATTTTATAATTAAATTCTTTTATTGAACTTAAATTTTAAACATTTAAGAAAATAAATTTCAATACTTACGAAGAGATAGAATGAAAGAGAGAATTCTGTAACTATTACTATTTTTTAATAATTATAACTTGTATGCATTTTTTAATTAATATTGCTAAGGTTTATGCAAAATAATTAGAACTTCATACATTAAATTGCAAAAATTGAGCCAAGTTATATAAATATTTATATGCAGTTTTCAACAAACAAATTTTTAAATTACCTTTTTAATGATTTTCCACCTCGCAAAATGATGATATATAACAAAATTTGAATTTTTTGTCTCCGTCTGTGTCACATCTAAGAAAAAGTGGTATTATTTTTATACTTTTCTTGGCGACTTTAAATGGAAATATTCTTCGTTTTCAATACAATCAGATCCTGTTATATGACAAAAATTTAAATTTTCTTAAAACATTTGTAAATGTAAATTTGTAGCTTAGAAATAAATCACTTGAAATTTAGAAACATACACATGTTTTTATGCTGCATTTTTAGTTAGGTATAACTAAAACTTCGACAAACTTAGGAATTTTAGTAGGTATATATTCTTTTATATTTATCCAAAAATACGTGGTTATATAAATAATAAATTGCATTAATAAGAATACGTAAATATTTACAATAAATTAATAATTTTTGTTTTAAATGTTCATAATTTTCAAGTAGTTCAAATTATGAATTTTTTTTAGTGTTTAAATTTTTGGCATGGTAGAAATGACATTACTCGTTGACTCCTCTTTTAAAATAGTTTTTATTTAGTTTGCTTTTCATAATAACTAAAGGTACTTACGTATTATCCAAACAATCGCCAACACTATTAATAATTCGCCAAGTTGGCAACCCGGATTTCCTATGTGTCGTACGCGCTGAATTGGCAACCATGTGCTTCGTTTCATATAATTCCATTATAGGTTACTATAATAAATACCTAATTAAAATTTGAACTTTTAAATAATAATTAATTAAATTTAAATTTATAATTAAACTATAAATTAATTTAAAACTTTAAAAATATATTTATTTATAAATGATAAAAATTATATACCCAATTCTATGAAAACAGGAAATTTTTTATATTTATGAAAAAATGAACACAATTTTTAATCCCTGCAGCATAAAAATATTCATCTCGCTGTTAAAGGCACTCCAAGACTTCTATTATTCCAGTATGTTATTCGCATAGAGTACAAGACCGAAAATCAGCTTCCTTCCCTAATTAAAACTGATCCAACAGGATTAGAATTCTTGTCAAGGTAAATCCTCCAGTCTCGCGAGTATTCATTTCATTAGAAATTAATTAATGTTCTTTTTAAAAGGCTGGTGGAATTCCAACACCCCGCGTTTCTGGTGGAAAGGAATGTTACTACTTACCTTGTACTGAAGAACAATATTTGCCCCACGAGACAAACTTGACAAGACACGAAACTTCAAACTAATCCCTAAATTAGTTTTGTACTAATTGCTAAGATTTATAGACAAAACCATGTATTGCGTTTAATTACATTTTATGTTAGTTTTCTGGTCTTGTCAACGGTTTGAAGTGAGAAGAATGAGGTTATGTCTTTGAAACTGTAAGGAACTGATTTAAATATGAAACATTATGTACCGAGTCATGTTTGTTGATTTCAAAATTAGTTATACCCAACTTTATATTTTAAAGGAGCTCGTTTCGAATGTATTATTAGCAGAGTCGTCCCATCTCGTTTCGCATGTACTAGAGATAGAGAGTGAGAGAAAGAGAAAGAGTGAGAGAGAAGAGAAGAGAGAGGGTACAGAGAGAAAAAGAGAGTGTATTGAGAGAAACAGAGAGAAGAGATAGAGATAGGGAGAGAAGGAATGGAGATAAAAAGAAAGAGGTGATAGAAAGAAAGATAGAATAGACAGAGATAGATAGAAGACATAGAGAGAGAGGAGAGATGGAGAGGAGACACATAGAGAAAGGAATCAGAGAGAGAGGAGACAGAGAGAGAGAGGAGGCACAGAGAGAGAAGAGATGGAGAGAGGAGACACAGAGAGAGAAGAGATGGAGAGAGGAGACATAGGAGAAGGAGAGAGAGAGAAGAGATGGAGAGATGGAGAAGAGACAGAGGAGATAAAGAGAGGGAGAAAAGACATAGAGAGACACAGAGAGAGGAGATAAAGAGAGAAGAGATAGAGAGAGAAGATATAGGTATAGAGTAAGAAGAGAGATAGATAGAAAGAGAAGAGATAGATAGAGAGATAGATAGAGAGAGAAGAGATAGAGAGAGAGATAAGAGACAGAGAGAAGAGAGATAGAGAGAGAGGGAAGAGATAGAGAGAGATAAGAGTTAGAGAGAATTGCTATAAATAGAGAGAGAGATCTTGTCATATATATATAATAACACGAACTGTCTATCTCAAGCAGCCAAAGCATCCTCTAGTCATTACTCATGCTCAGTACAGGCCAGGTGAAGAAAGAATATAGTCGCTATTAAAAACCGTTTATGTTTCTTTGTCCTCCTTTGTTTTTGTTAATAGTGTTTGAAAGCTGATTAAAATGAATAAATAATTGTTACACTAAAGGGACTTCACTGAACCCAACCTCCGATTCACCACATTAAGTTTAATTTTAAACGTCCAACGCTATTCACTCTTGCATTACCATTTGAGATTAACATGTTCAAAAATTTCATGTGCAGACATAGTTTTAGCAAGAGCCGATCTTAAATACATAGCCTTAATTCATCTCATTCAAAGTTTATTTAGCAAAAAAATTATTTTATAATATTAGTAATATGTGCAAATATTCCTTGAGAAATTGCACATTTTTTGACAATTACCTACGCTTGTTTTTAAATACTTCACAATGGCAGATCATGCAATTTGTACTTAAAAAGTGTTAGTTAAGTTGTGTAACCTTTTATTATCTTTCCGTATATTCATGTTTGACAAAAAAATACCGAATTTTTATTGCTTGCTTCTTTCCCCATGAATCTTAATTTTAAGTATGTGGATCCCCATAACACACAGCTCAGGTGCCGTCCTCGTCGCTAGAACAAGGCTCAAAATTATGAGGTCCATCGTGGATAACTCACGTATTACTTTATGGTGCGACCATAATATAAAACTCCTTACCCATATATACACATATACAATATATTTACTATTTCTGCAAATATCCTTAAAAGCTACAAAACGTGCTTGAGTTGGGAAAACACTTAACCCAGAACTCGGGAGAATACTGCGTGGACCAATTTGTCGAGTTGTATTAATATAAATTTCAGAAATATTTTACTAAGAGATCCTAAATATACCAACAGGAAATTACTGGCCATTGTTGGTATTTGATATGATATTTAAATTTACAAACAGCAACAAAAAAAATCATTAGATTTGCTAACAGAACGAGGAGGGGGGATTTTCGTCAATGAAGTTTCTTTACTTTAACAAAAGAAAATTTTCAAATATTAAGACTAAAATCAGTAACCACCATGAACACAAATACCCATAAATACTCTCTATCTATCTTCCTATCACTCTATCTCTATCTCCCTTCTCTGTCTATATATTTCTCTTTTTTCTCTATCTCTCCTCTCTCTCTGTCTCTATATTTCTCTTTTTTCTATATCTCTGTTCTCTGTTTGTTTTTCTCTATCTCTCTTCTCTGTCTCTTTATTTCTTTTATTTCTCTGTCTTTCTTCTCTGTTTCTGTATATCTCTTCCCTCTATATTTGTATATGTATCGTCTCTCTATATTTATATATATCTCCTCTCTCTCTCTCTATATATATATATATCCTCTCTCTCTCTCTTTATATATATATATATCTTCTCTCTATATATAGTATATAGAATTATAAAATAAAACAAAATAATAAAAGACTTTGCAATTCCTACAAAGCTAAGATTTGATGGAAATGGGTTTTAAAACCTATAAAAACCCGCCAAAATATAAGCGTATTTATATACTTAATAAAAATTATATATATATATATCCTCTATCTCTCTCTTACAAACTAATACCTTCTTCAGATTAACGTATCGTACAGTGATATTCATTGGTATATTACACTAAAAATGGTACAATTTTTACGTATCCGTTCAATGCTTTTAATTCATTTCGAAAATAATTTCTATCGTAATTTTTAAAAATCTTCGTTTTATAACAGTCGAAATTCACTGGCCTGTACGAAAACCGATATTTTACAGAACACAGAGACAGAGAAAACTTCCACCACAAAGGAGGAAAAAATATAGTTCCGCTAGGTTTCGTCATTGAAAAATGACCGTAATGTTTCCTGCCTTCTTTTTCGATGAATAGACGGCATTTCGAAGGTAGTGTGGGAGGACAGTTGTACGTCATACAATGGATTTTCCGAAACCCCATATAGAGTCACGTGATATTTCAAGGTTGAACGTTAAAATACTATGATTCGTATTTTCCGTTTCGTTGTATTTCGTCACCCAGGGTTCTATACATTATCCTTCAACTTTGGAATTTCTTAGATACACAATAACCCGTTAGTTTCCCGTTGTTTTTTTTTTAAACTTTTTTAGACTTAATTTACTCCTTTTGATAATTGCTATCTTTTTGGAATGCAATTCTTTCTTGTAAGAATTCTTTTTCCTCTCTAAAAAACTTCTAACAAAAAAAATCTCACATTTCATCCAGGAAACCTGATGTATAAAAGATGAGGTTGAAGTGTAATGGAAAGCCATGTACTGTGTTAATAAAGTTATAATAATTGTAAGAGGATCTAAGTCCTTTTCTTGCGGCATCTTTGCCTAAAGTTTAATGCCAACTTAATTTCATAATATGTTTCACTCAAATTGGATAATTGTTACTGATATTCAGTTTAAGAAGATATGCATGACCTTGAATAAATTCCTATTTTTAACGCATTTTTAGCATTTAGTGGATTGGGAACCTAATTATAAAAGTAGAACTAAAATATGAGCAAGCTTGTTTGTAAATAAAAAATATGCTTCTTTCTGGATTAAGTTCATACAGTAAGTTTTTGCCGAAATTAATTATAAGCATTTTTTGCTTTTAATGTTAAAAAGAATTTTCCTTTAAGCTGTTAAATACTTATCACACAATAGAGGTTTTTATTTTTTTAAGCTTATTTTGAAAGCTACGAGCTAATATACTCAAAACTAAAATACACAACACAGCTAATACACATAAGCTAATATACACAACACAGATTTTCATTAGTTTGCATGGTTTTTAATGATGAAAGCTTATTAATTTGGCCAAAAATTACTGCGAATTGATAAAAATATTTTTTTCTATTCAATTTTTAAAATAAAAATGAGCAGTAAAAATTAAATTTAAAAGCGTTGATGCTGGAAGTAATGAAATAAATTTGGGTTGTAAGAAAGTTAAAGTGTCGCATCATGCCTGTGGGTTACCAGTTTAACGCTCCTTCTAGACCAGAGGTAGGCAACCTATGGTACACGTGTGGCACGCAGCACCATTCTCAGTGGCACTCTATACCACGATACAAATTTGTTAATTTTTGAGAGGATAGAAGTTGATAAATTTGTAATGGACCTTATTTGACAAGCATCTTTAGAATTACGGGCATTTACAGAAATACAAATAAATCTGAAAGATAGCTTCAAAGATAAATTTACAGGTATTTTGTAAATTATTGAATGTCATTTCTGAAGAGACTTAATTGTTTGAAGAATCTTTCCTCACATGAAAAAATATTTTGAGTCCACAAAAAAATTGTTTAACAACCGAATGCTCAAAATCGTGTCAAATTGAAAGTCACAAATTACACCCCTGATTTTGCTATAAGAAAGTAGAGCGGTGGTACGCATTAAAATTTTTACTTATCTTTTTATTTAACTATAATGAAAGGAAATACTTTTATTTTACGTAGTCTGTTTTTTTTTTTTTTTAATAAATATGTTTAAAAATACATAAATATGTGAAATTTAATTTTTTTTATTTTTATTGAAGAAATAGTTATATATTATATTGTTTATTTTAATGTTAAGAGATATCTTTAAATGATGCAAAATTAATATAGAATAAAACTTTAAATCTTTCTTATTAACCTCTATTCTCTAACTCTGCATACTTTAGCTAAAAGGGTTGCCAACCCCTGTTCTAGACAATGAATTTACTTCAAAACAAACCTCTCAATCTCCAGATTAAGTAATTCATGATACTTCTTACTATTTATATTGACTGTAAGTTGAATGGAATTTCTTACAAAACTCTTAACAAGCAATTAATTCCTCGTGTATTGTTACAAGTAAATAAATTGCACGTATTTTATTTTAAATGAAGAACTAGGTTGTATGAAATACGGAGATATTAGTCAAAAGTGTTAAATTTTAAAAAAATGTAAAATACGTAAGCACATATGTTTTGTAGAACATGTATGACATTAATCAAGAAGCATTTCAACAGGAATGCCAAATCTAAGAAATTCTAAAAACTGCCATGAAAAGTAAAAGTAAAAGCAATTAAAATAAATGAATTATGTGTCAACTTCTCTTTCCAACATATAAGCCAGTTTAAACAATAAGGCTTAAAATTGATATCTGGTTATAGAACCAGCGGCAAACACAAACTACCTTTATGGGTGGGTTTTATTTTTAAAAACACGTAAGCAAAATCTTTCTGCTAAGAACTAAAATATGTTGGCCTCAGGGGAGGGGGTGAAAACCCAAACTCCACTGGATACTCCACTGGAGAGTACCTTTCTCTTCTGACTTTCACACAGCATTTTGATGGGGCATCATTTAATGTGTAATAACTGCAGTTATTTCATATGGTGGCTCTGAAACCGAATCAGAGCTCGAACTTCTAACACGAATGGTGCATCATCTCAACGAATCTCGTAGCCTAACATCGTACCATATTCGAATATTCAGGCATTAAACACAGCATAAAATAACCAGATAATTCAAATAAAACATTTTTAAAATGATATGGCTATTTAATCAACTAAAAAAGAAAAGCAAACATTCAAAGAATTTGAAGAAATTATTCTAAGTTAACTATTGCTGTCTTTTAAAATTATAAATATGAAGAAAATGTTACGTGATTTTTTTTGTGTGTTTTCACTTAAAAGTAATTATTTAGCTGCTATTGAAAAAAAAAATTGCTTCTGCAGAAGTCAAGAAACAATTATTTCCAAATGTCCACTAAGTTCCGCCAAGCAATGATCGTGTTAAATCAAGTGTATCTTTCACTTTTTCTACAAGGACAGATAAATTTAGAAAGTATAATGTGCGGTAAATATAGATGAGAGAAATGCAATTATCTGAAAAAATAAGCTTTAGAAATAAATGCTTTACTTAAACCAACAATGCTGAAATCAATTTTGAAAACATTTGAAAAAACCCACAAATAATTTTATTTGTAAGTGTGTGAGATTAAACACAACCTAGGAAGATAATGAACTCATCCTGTACAGGAACTGATGCACGTTAAATCAGTTGTAAGAGGTTGTGCACGGTACAACCCCTAGGGTACAGGAGGGATTTTAGGGTACAGGAGTTGTCTGCTCAGGCGTCATCTTAATCCCTTGTCAGAAAATCCAAATCATAAGTGCCGTTAATATTAATTCTCTTTCAGTCTCAAATTGTGGAGCTAATAAGAAATCGAATCAAGGAATACACGAAAAATGACGATTATCTTATTTACTGTATTTTATTTCATTTATTAAAAATTATATCTTTTATGTGCCAAGGCCAAAATAAAAATGATCAAAATAGAAATAAATAGTGTTATGTTTATCGGGGTTCGAGGATTTTATGCAAATCAGTCGCAAAGAACAAGACAGTTCTTTAACAGCGATGGGAATTTGTTGTCGAAAATCAATCCTTGAAATACAGGATTCAACTGCGAAATTCGCAGAATAGATATCAGAAGGATTTCACACCTTCAACAGCACTCAGACGCGTAATTATCAGTGTCTAACATACACGTATGTAAGAGATTATTCACAAGTACCGCTCGTCCTATTGAGCAAACGAGCTAATCGCTAGTCTTCACGGTCAAGGCAAGTCTACTAATCGCTAGTCAAAATCAGACTGACTGATTTTCGGAGAGCATCACTCTATTTATAAGCCTCACGGAACAATCAAAAAAGATCCACTTGTGTCATAGGTCTTGAAATTAGGGGATTTCTCCACAAATTTCCAGAAGAATCCAGAGGGTTCCGAACTCGCTAAAAATGATCGCCAAAAATGATGCCAACTTGGCTATTTCGCCATGTTCTCATTGAATCGCCATTATAATGTAAGGGACGACGTGGCTTGCGAATATATATTACAATTTTAACATAAAATAATTATAACATAGAGTAATATAAATGCATTACATATCCAAATACGATTTACACTATTTTATACAAAATTCGTAACAATGGGAATATAAAAATTGGCCTTTTTGGACCGAAACTTAACCAAACAAATGAACAAATGTCGAGAACACTGGAATACATCCAAATAAAAGCAAAAGTCCAAATGAGATTATTTTTCACACACTGTTAGTAAAAGATTTTGTGTCAATTTTATGTACTACCTATGTTGGGTATTTTTAGATACTACTAGAAAAGATTTTCCATAAGAAAGAAGTATTCTTCTGGCATAAAAAAAGACGAGAAGGAACCTAAGAATAATACTGTCATAGAAATAGTAACTCAAATCACTACCTTCTCCCCTCCCCCTTGTCTTTGGATCAATCAGAATCAAGATACATTATCTCAGAGCATCTATGAGTCATAAATCAACCTTATACACTGACGGGAAAAAGTCCCAACACCAAGAAAGATTTATGTTATTAGATAAACGAAATTCGGTAGACGACTTTATACATCTAAATGATGATATTGATTCAAATTTCGTGCTTAAGTGGGCGAATAAGGGTTGGTTTAAATTCATGCTGTAAAGTTCGTGAGCGTTATTTGTCTGTGAAATTTGACGTATTGAGTTGATGTTAGCCAAGAATCTCTTTAATAAGACGAAGCAGCCATTATAAACAGCTCACCGAGTTTCAACGAGGTCGCCTAATAAGACTACAAGAAGATGGATTTTCTTTCCACTATATTATAGATAGACTTGGCCGGAATGTATCCACTGTACATGATTGTTGGAAGCAGTGGTCAAGGGATGGTACAACCTCAAGAAAACCGGGCTCCGGGAGGCCACGTGTACTGAAATAAAAGACCGCCGTTTGTGACATACGCCTGTGGCGCATCGTACTGCGTCTGTGGCAGAAATTCAAGCTGCAGTTAGTAACACAGTGTCACAACGAACTGTAAGAAATCGGTTACTTCAAGGCCAGCTTCCAGCCAGGCACCCTGAAGCGTGTATCTCACTGACTCCAAATCATTGCCGCTCACGACGCCAGAGGTGTAAATCCAGAGTCATTGGAAGACGGAGTGGAGATCTGTTGCATTTTCTGATGAAAGCAGGTTTCTGCCTTGGTGCCAGTGATGGCTGTGTGTTGTTCCGAAGGAAACCAGGGGAATGCCTGCAACCAAACTGTCAGTGACCTAGATACACTGGACGTACACCTGGAGTCATGGTCTGGGAAGCAATTTCCTATGAGAGCAGGAGCACTTTCGTGGTTACCCCAAACACACTGACTGCAAATTTGTACGTCAGTCTGGTAACTCAACTTGCCATTAACTTGCCATTAATGAACAGCATTCAAGAGGAGGGGGTTCCAACAAGATAACACAATTTGCTCTATAGAATGTTGACATGTCATGTTGCCCTTCGAGATCACCAGTTCTGTTTCCAATTGAGCATGTGCGGGATATCATTGGATGACAACTACAGCATCGTTCACAGATAGGACTAACCTTCTGTATTGACATAATAAGTACAACAAGCATGGAACTCTATACCACAAATTAACATTCGGTACCTATATGACACAATGCATGAATGCTTACAGGCTTGTATTCAAAATTCTGGGCTTTACAACAGCTCTTTATGTAAAGCATTTCACATTTGAAATGCATTTTCTTGAGCTTAAATTAACCTGTTATCTTGAAAATTTAATCAATTAAACATGTTAACTAGACGACTGCATTATCCAAATTTATTTATTTATCAAATGCCTGGCCATTGACTATCAGGTCATTAGGTATTGTCCAAATTTCATTATCCTACAATAATTTTTTCTAGGTGTTGAGATTTTTTTTCCCGTCAATTTATTTTTATTGAAGATCATATATATTTTAAGTGCTAATATTGCCAACTACTATTGTTAAACTAATATTACATGTAATTTGATTTTCAATATAAAAAAGTAATTGTTTATTTCATAAAATTAAGTATATACGAAATATAACATTTATAGGCAAGGAACATATTTTTAGAATTTTAATATACAGTATGGAAATTGTACGTAAAGGTGAAAATGTTATTAAATTAAAAATATTTATTATAAATACTATCATATAATAATTATTTTATTGTAGTGAAGTCGCACGATGAAGTTAGATTGTTTTTATAATAAAAAACGATTGCTTATAATAGTTAATAAATTTTTTATAAGAAATCCCAGTGTTTTAATTTTTGTCTGAGTCTGTAATAATTATTTTACTTTCAATAATATACACTTCTCTATATATAGAATACATCTAATCGATTTTTTTATATTACTTTGCATTAAAAATGCTTTCAGGCTTTCTAAAACAACTTAAATGTCAAATCAAACTTTGTGTAACGTATATGTATCCTTTGAAAGTCAATTAACTGCTGATTGTATGACATATTACTCGTTGACCTCATGTCGAAAAATTCTGGAGTACTTTTTAATAGAAAGAAATTAATTAATTTTCTAAGATACAGCACACACAGTTATAGACTATTCTTTAAAAATTGAATCTGAAATATAACAGAAGTTTAAAGAAAACGCAGGAGTTCTTAGGCCTTTGTGATTCATTGAATTATGGATATAAAACACAATAATATTTTCAATAATCTAAATCGAACACGTAGAGAAGAGCACTGAAGGCGACACATGCCGACGTAGTAGATCACTTAGCCGTAATAATTTACGTTTCCGGGGTGCACCAACGAGGAGGTGGATCTACATTGCACTCCGTAGCCACGTAGACATTGCCTTGCAATGGATTCCGGCGCACTGTGGCATTGATGGGAATGAAAATGCTGATTGCTTGGCGAAGAAGGGGACAAAAATCTTACAAACCTCTAATAATACAGTTCCATTTTATAGCGCCAAAAGAATTACTACAGAGAGCACTTCTGGTCTAAATTCAACCAAAAGAATAAACAAACGGTGTGGTTTAGCAAACTCCTTCATATTCCAAAATGGCCACGAGATAGAGCTGTGGCCGATTTTCGAATCGCCACTGGCCACGACTGCCTATCTAAGCATCTAAACATGATAGGCATTGCTCAGAGTCCACTTTGTAAACTGTGCGACTCCAATGAAGAAATGGACGCCATTCATTTGGCACGCTGCCGTGCACTCAGCTCTGGATCCATGTGGATCAGATATTGGGAGGCCAGACACAAAATGTGTGATTTATAGACTATACTGTGAACTTGTGTTTCTTTTCTTATTTTTTCTTTCATTATTTTTTGTGTTGTCCTTTGTTTGTTTTTTGTCAATATTCTCTGCTTCTCATTTTGTTTGCAGTTGTCTTGTAATCCGCCATTGGAAATAATAATCTAAATCGAATTTATTTAATTATTTTATCGTTTGGCGTTGGGAAGAGTTTTGCTTGGAATCATTTAAACTACCAAAAATAAACAAAAAGGCGTTTTACAGGTTAAAAATAAGCAGACCATTTTTCTCAATTTATAAGACATCGTCTTAGAGTCGAATAAAATGCACTTTGTAAGAAATTCATTTCAAATTATTTAACTGACATTCGAGATTTAATATAAAGGGAAAAATTTTAATATTTTCTATCCTGCAAAGTATAAACAGTAGCAAAATATATCAGCAAAAAAGCAACCATAATACAGGATATCGCAAATCGAAAAGGACAAATGCTATAAAAATAACACGCATAGAAATTTATTGCAAACCTCTAGATACAGCACCATTTCCGTTGCAATGATACGTTTTTGCGACTAAGAAAATAAATAACTAGAGGTTGAAAAATTGCTTCTTTTCGAGCCCCAGACTAGCCTCTTCGAAGAGGTCTCCCTCCTCCCCCAAGTCTCTGTAAATAGCAGTTTTCTCGAAGACTGAATAAGAGGAAAATACACACAATTTTAGGTCGTTCTTTTTCAGGTACTGAGGGTCTTCGGAAGGGTTTGTTTATTTCCGTTGCATTCGACGTCGAAAATCGTCTGCTTTAGAACAAATGTTCCTTAGTTTTGCCACAAAAGATAAGTTCGAAAAGAGGTTCTTTTTTTTGTATTGGAGAAATCATTATTTTTTTAGTTATGTAGTAATGGGTGTTGACGGTTAATTTGATGCAAAAGAATACTTAAATGTAATTAAACAGTTCAATAAAGATTCGTGTTTTTTAATGTAAAGTTTGATGTAATTCTTTAAATCTGTTTGCCATTTGACCCTTTTTTTCCTTGTCAAATTTATTTTGTGTTATAAGTAATTCTTTTTTTTTAGTTTTTCCCTAAAATATATTATTTGTATATAGCATGCTTTTTCAAAGAAATATTCAACTGTACAAATCTTTTTTGTCCTACTTGTAAGATATTTATCTGGAAAAAAAAAGCTTTCTGCATCGAATAAAATGACTGATTTCAGCTATACCACTCCTCTTAGAATCTCTAGTAAGATAACTGGGTACTTACGTACTATACCGTCCACGAATTTCACCAAATCAAAAGACGTCGCCAGTTCAAAAAAATTTCGCCAAATATTGTTATCGTTATTATTACTCATTCAGAACATGCGCGGGAAGGGTTCCCACTTTTGGCTGCATATCGTGGCATTCGGTGATGTCTTGTGGTCTTAAGAATTTGGATGACGACGTAATACATAAGGACCAATAACTATATTAATAAGTATTTATGTTAAAAATGTAAAGCTAGATAATGAATCCATTTTTAAAAAGTTTATTTGAAATTTTTCCCTCAAAAATATTAATAGTAAAATTTGTAAGTTAAATTTTTACGAATATCAAGCACTTCAAAATCAATTACTTATGTACTTAAAAATTTTCATATTGATTGAAATTCATAACACTAGCATATATCTTCCTAAAAGCAAAATTTTAAAAATATCTTATACGATTTTTTTCCTTAGTCACTAGATTATAAAAGATAATAATATAAAGTAAATCGAAATAATTTGTCTTATTCATTCTATGTATCTCAAAATATTTATCGTATTTTATTATTTTATAACATTGATCCAAAATTGCTAAATATTACTATAAAAACCACAAACAGTAACAACCAAGATTTTTAATATATGTGTTATGCCTATGTTGTACATTGTATATCCAATAGCTCATATAGGATTTATTTACTGTCATATGGAAAATCAGAACATATATTTCGTTTTCAAATACATAGAAAATATATATTACATTTTCCGGGTATCACATTTCATCTCCTAAGGCCATGCTATTTGTGTCATATTTCCAGAAAATCTTTTAACATCTTTGCATATAGTATCCTCTCTAGGATTACTACCATTTTGGGGAAACGTTTTAGATTGAAGAAACTTTGGATTCGAAAATCTAACTCTTATGTTACGATTTCACCTAAATCAAATGGTGAGATATTTTTACTACTACCTCGGGGAAAAGAAAGGCGTATGAAATGCCCTAAAACTGCCTCAAATGACATTTTCGAAAAGAAATACAACTTTCGGATGATACTATCTTGTACGCAAGCTTTTCTGGATTTTGCCATCTCTCTGTAAATATCCGCATATAATAGTATCGAATAATATTTTCAAATATCCAGCGGAAAAAATACCTGTATATCTCACTGAGTGAAGTATTCAGAGTTATTGAAAGAGAAACATTGGCTATATAGAAATCTTAGAGAAAAAAACTAATAAGAATATTTTTTTGTTTAAACTAATGGAACATTAATGCGTACAAAATTTAGTGCTGCCACATTGTGTATCTATTTTAGGCCTCAATGGGCTCAATTCCTGTGACGTCATAGTCACATGATAATGATAACCAAGTGTTTTAACCAATCACTTCAAAATCTGTGACGTATTCATGTGACGTAATAGTCACACGATAAAAGCAATCATGTGTTTCCAACTAATCAGTTCATGTGCTTCATTGTTGCCAACTTTTGATCTTTTCAGAAATTTTCTCTTAAAAAATATAAATTTGTAAAAACCAATAATGCATATAGGTAGACAAAATGCATTTTATGTAAAAATTCATGCATAGAATAAGATTTTTTCTAAAATTTAAAAACCTTTTGAAGAAATTTATTTTTTATAACATTTGAACTTTTTTACCCAATTATAAAGTTTTAAATTGTACCCAAGTTTTACAAATAGTACAATTACAATCAGTCTGATGTATACTTTAAAATCAATGGAGAACACATGTTTGTCTTTATCATGTGACCGTCATGAATTGAGCCTCATTGTTACATTAAAATGGATCCTAAGGTTTAAATATCAGTACACTACTTCACAATGCCCTTTTGGTTAAATGCTTAAGAAAGTTTATCAGAAAATCAAATACTTTCTTCTCCAACAAATTAATCTGACTTCAATATTTCTTTGAAAATAAATAGAATTATTAATCCAATATAATTTCAGATTAATGTGGATTGATCTACGTTATTATTCTATTTTAAAACACAGAACTTCCATAAAAAATTCAGCTGCTTTATTCAGCAGAATTACAAACATAAACAACTTTTTTCTGCCACGTGATCAAAAAGAAAAAGAATGAATATCGTTCGCATCATAAGACTATTGTGGATTGTATGAATTACAATATCGTCTGTGCGTTATAAAATAAAAGTAACTTTTAATTAAATTAAAAGAAGAAAAAAATGAAATAAATTCTACCACTTTTAACATTAATATTAAAGCTGAAGACTTCATCTTTATGAATATGTTGAAATATTGTTTCTATCGTTTATAGAAACAGAATTAGAAGTGTTATAATGTTACTTGAGCGAGAAATCGAAATGTCACCTGCATGATGGAGAGTTTTAAAAATGGAGTCATATTTTGTACTTTTATGTGCATTCGTACATTATAAAAATATAAATAATATAATAATTAACTTTCTTTTCTGTTTCCTTAGGATGAAGCCCAAAAAGGAAAACCACCTCCATCCGAATACGACAGCGGGATAGAAGTGACTCCCTACAAAATCGGAAGAAAGGAAGTAAGTTATTCTGCTATCACCGGAAGAATATAGGAAGGAAATATACTTTTCAGCTATTTTCTTTCATTTTTTTTATCCCGTGTAACTCCATTCTTTTACTTACTAATTACATCTTAATTGATTGGTTAATGATGAAACGTTTGTTTAATTATCTTCCAATTATCGTTTGCTCATTATCTTAATTTGTTTTCTAATATAGAAAAATTAATTTATCGTAGATAAATTAAATTAATTTTACTCGATTTATAGAAAGATTAATTTTTGAAACATCCGCTCGAAGTTAAGGGAGTATCAAATTGTACTCACGAAAACAAGAAACTAATACAGGAAATACCTTTGATATTTGTTTTACTATTAAATATTTTATTATTCATTAGAAAATTAATACTTTTAGTTCTCAGTTAAAATTTAGAATTTTCGATGATGTAGTGATAAATGTATATATATAGCAAATGTAAAAAACAAATAATTCATTTATAATATAGAGGGTTATTTCTTATAATTCTTTCGCTTCTGTTTCTTTTTTAATTATCATTTTGCATGTTTATAAGCTGTGTACATGGGTGAAAACTAGAAAATTACACTTCGCGAACTTTTCTAAACTCATAATTCTTGAGTAAACTTAATTGTATGTATAAAATTTTACCCTAAGATATGTCAGTATCATATATAGTACAGTTCATATTTCTCACTTTTAATTTCCATGACGGGTAACATAAAATTATATTTATGTAAAAATAACATATATTAAAAAGTACTTTGATATTCTCTACAGTATTTTAACGAATCAAAAAAATTACTACATTGATTAGCATAAAAATGTCTTAATTTATAAAGTACTTAAAGGAAAAAAATTAAAATAATTGTAAATGGTTAAAATAAATAAACTTAAGTAAAACGATTGTGAAAAATTTTTAAAGTATAATTTAAAAGTAAATATTTATGATCAAATACTTGAATTTCTCAATTGTGTCTGTGCTCTTTTCTTGAGAATTCTCTGTCAGATTTTGCATAAGAAACATTTTACTGTGTGTTGCTCCTTAAAAAAATTAATTATAATATTATTGTTTATTAAAATTTTATTCTTACTCTACAATGGAAAAAAACTAAATAAAGCTCAAAAAATATTCCGGGATTTCCAAAGTCAAAAAAATTTTATTAAGTAAATGGTAATTGAAATTATTTTGGGATAACGTTAAAGAAATTATTTTTACAAGGATTTAAGTTCGACAAAAGCTCAAATAAGTCCCACTACTTTGCATGCTTAAAAAAGGCTCAGCTAAATTTCTATGTTACGGAACACAAGTTAAACTTTTCTATCAAAGGAATCTATTTTTTTTTGCATGTTTTTCTTCTATATATTAAATTCAATAATAACACTACATCCAATGAAATTCAATGTGTAAGTACAGAAAGTTGTGTTTACAAGACTTTTAAACATTTTTCAGTTATGTAATAAGTGTCATAATTTTTTTTTAGTGGGAAGAGTTGTACATCGCCGTGTTGTACACCATCAAACACAAATTGGGAGCCAATAGCAGCGGATATTCTGTGTACGCCGAGGATCTATATGAATATGCTCAAGAGGCATTTTGCATGTCTGATGATGACCACAAGAGGTTTCTCAGCATTGCTCAAGATGAGAAGGTTAGTATATTTGTTCGGGAAATGTTCATCATTTTGAATATTAAAATGCATCGGATTATACAAGAATGTCTTCGACTGCACAAGAAATTTATTTTGAATTACACAAAATATAGAATTACACGGGAATGTATTTCGTTTCATTGGAAGTCGTTGTAAGCAGGGCTTCGAACCGTAGTTTTTTCAGTTCAGTTCCAGTTTTCGTTCCGCCAAAAATAACGGTTTTTCGGTTGAGTTCCGAATGAATAGTTTTATTTTATCTACAGTCGACTCTTGATAACTCGAAGTTGAAGGGACCAATGAAAAACTTCGAATTATCAAGAGTTTGAATTATCAAGAGAGTAAGAAAAAATCTCCCGAATTTTTTTCTGACACATTTAAATTTTAAACTATGTAATAAAACAACAATTGCATATATGTATAAAATTGTTTTAAAATATTTTTAAAAAGTGCATATTATACAGTATAAACATTATAAAGAACTGCAAAGTCAGGACTCTTCACGCCTCACCAAATCTCTTCCATTCCTCCCTCTAAATAAAATCGTTTCACACTCGGTTTCCTCAGATACTGTTCCCAATACTATTGGTTCTTCAAGACAAGGTCCAGTCCCGCTCCTGGGCCTATTAGGTTTCTCATTCTATATATCACACAGATGAGCCATGAATCGTTAGGTCAATCCGACGCAAAAAACACAATCTTCGTCAGAGGAACCGGAAAACACTAAGAAGGGATAACAGACAAATGGTCATTAAAGAGGCTACGTTAAAGGGAAGACATGTAGAGACAATCGAACACAAAATATGTGAACTCCAACCTGTTTGCTACCGGTCTCTAGATAGTAAGTGTTCGAATTGTCGAGAGTTTTATTAGAAAACTTCAAATTATTGCGTGTTGTCGTCTGGCCAGCCACAGATTTTACTTCGAAATATTGAGTGTACAAAACGTATTCTTTTAGTTCGAAATATCAAGAGTTTTTCTAGGGGCTGAACATATACTTCGAATTTGCGAGAGGTTCGTATTATCGAAAATTTGGTTTAACTAGTGTCGATTGTATATTCTTATTTGTACTAAACGTATCATGAACAAAAAATGTAATTCTTTTAAAATTTAGAAGATTTTATTCTTTTTTTTAATTGGCACACTATGTGAATTGAACAAGCATGTACGATACGAGCGGTGAGCAGAGAACGGCAAGCATTGGCCTTGTTATCCATTATCAAAATCGCATTTGGCAACTAGATTTATGATTCTGATTTGTCTCTCTAAACAGTCTATACAAACATCTGCGGATGATCGCACCCTGAGATACGAAAAAGATAACTCACAAGCTGATATTTTTCTTTAAAAAATCATCTGGTCCATTCAAATGAATTAAATCTGGCTTCTATAAGGAACTTCATGTGAAACTGAAACAGAAAAGTACTAGTGAACATGAAAACAGGGAATCGAGAAGCAAAGTACATGTAATGATGATTTAATTATATGGTAAATTAAAAAATATTGATAAGTTAGTTACAGTAACAAAATGACTGAAGATATATTGAACCGAAATAAACCGATATATTTTTTTTCGGTTCAAGTCCGGTTCGAAGCCCTGGTTGTAAGTCATGAAATTAAAAATGCAGTCAAAAGCCAAGTCTTAAAATTCTATAATGTAGTTTTCTTAAGACCATAATCACTAGGCTACCGCGGCCATAAACACATCTCTGAGACATTATTCGTTGTACAAGTTCGACAAAAGCAGTATTGTGGGTGTAGCATCAAATTTATGGGGAGGATTCAATTAATGAGACTGCACGTGTCATTGATGGTCTCAGATATTCAGTGAAGGAGGCAGAAATAGTCGTCAATTACACAAAATATGATCCACAATGGAACGCGAATGAGTCTAATGCCGTCAATCTGTTCATCATTATCCTTTAACGATGCGAAATTAACTGCTGCCATGATTCGACAATGATTAAAAGAGGTAGGTTTGGAGATTTTACCCCACCCTTCGTATTTTCCTGATTTACCGACTAATTACTATAGCCTACTTCGTGCATTTGCCTGATCTTTCAACCAAAAAACGTTTAGGGATTTTGATGATGATAAAATTACTATTCAAGAGATTTTTTTTGTCCAAATTTAATACTTTATTGACGTTTATTTCATCTTCTACAACAAAAATGGTAAGAAATCCTTGATCGGACAAACATAAAAAATAACGTTGTATATATGTAATGATATTTGAACCCTATTCATCGTCGTAAAAAATAGGTAGAAATTTTGTTCTTTATACATGGAAAGAGACATAAGCCTTTCAACCGAAACTTCTAAATATTTTGCCAAATTTAATGAAAGGCATCCACTATGAGGAAAAAAATAGGGAGAAATTGCTGTACTAAAATATTGCTATACTACTACATTAATTTTCTTTAAAAGCTAGTTCCATTGTTATTTATAAATAAGTATTTTGAAAATTGTTAAGATATTAATGCACTACTTTTCACATTTCTGAACCAAATCATAATTCAACAATGAAACTTCCATTAAACGTATTATAATAACACGAAAGGAAAGAAAAGCACTATTATATTTAATTTTAAAAAATGCTTTGTATTATATAAAACTAATACGTTTTGACAACGAAATAAAACGAAGTATATATTTTAACGTTGAAAACATTTCCTTTTCTGTTTTGTTTCAAATACACACATAAGTATTTCGCGTTTAGCAGTTCTTTAGTGAAAGTAAGCCAAGGCTATGCGCTCAATAAGGAATAAAATACATTGATTGAAACCTAATTCATTCTTGCCTAACCCTTATCTTAAGTTATACCTTAACTTCAAATCGAATCTCTAAAGTTACCCGAAACTTGCACTTCTCTAAATTAGTTTACAAATACTGAAATAAATGCCATTATAATTAAATATATTCACTAGAACAAATAACTAATTATTTAGGACTTCATGCGATGTAATATGAAATCTTACGGCAGAATGCACTTATGTAGCTATCTCTTGTCATAGACCAGTACATAATTACTAGTATACTTCGGAATAGAATGACAAATTAAAACTACTTGTTTCTTAAACAATTAATATCCTCCACAACAAAGTATCTCTTATTTCAAAACGGACAGGTATTTTGTACAGACTCTTAAGAATTCGTTAACATTTTATTTCTCTGAATAACAAAGTGCTTGAGAATCTACAGCATGGAATAAACACGTCGTTCTCAACCAATCGAAAGCGCTGGTTTCATTACAAGCTTTCTTTTGTCACGTTTTTGGAATGAAAGATCTGTATTATACAATAAGTTTCTATTTTGTTCTCGAGTATTTCTGCAACAGTCTCGGGAAAAGTCCCCAGGCAATTGCCTACTCAACCGTGAAGTGTTTTTGAAATGAAGTGAAGAACAGCTGCTAACCTTACGCCGTGGTTGAAATTTCGAGTTATTTGCACATGCTACTCATTAAAAATGTCTCTATTCTCAAAAGATGCATGGCAGGTGATTTCGAATACCTAACTGTAATTGATTTCGAAGTATATTCACTTCGGAGCGTAATAATAGAACGTTTTGGATTTTTAAAAATCCATAATTGAGATTGGATTTTGTGTTGGCATTGTTAAAAAGGACTTGATTTATTATTTCATATAATTAGGTTGACTCCTTCTTTTAGTTTGACAAATATTTTTAATCTTTAATTAAGACATGCGAGAGTAATTAAGAATTTATTGTCGCCGTAATTAGGTAAATAAAATAAATCATACACTATTAGTGTTTTTAATTATTTCTTCGAAGAGTTTTGATTTTACTTTTATTTTCTTGATCTAGATTATGCTGTAGTGAACTACAGAAAAAAAAATGAAATACTTATAAAGTATTCTATGCATGCATGGTGAAATCTTGCTAACGATGGAATTGTTTTTAATATTTACAAATATTGTAAGAAGACAAGCACTTTTATGCTAATTAACTTGCAATATTATTATTTTTTTCAAAAAACTAGTTTATCTCAACTGGAAAAAGAAATTTTGTCATAAATGTCGAATGTTTTATTTATTTAATTTCAAATGTCCTTAAATAAATATTTAGTACCGTATTTCTTTTTTTATCTGATAAAGCTTTTTTATCAAAATGAAGTATGAATTGCCTTGAAAAAAATATATCAATTTTGAAGCCTGGATCTGTTAATAGAACTTTATTTGCTTTGCATTGCTTTATGTATGTGCGTGCGGGTGTGAGTGAAATGATCAATTTCTTCTTCATAATTCAAGAACAAAAGTCATTTCCTAAAAAAATACATCTCATCATAACAAATGAATTGATCCTTAAGAAAGAAATACAGTGTAATTTTAAGAAATAAATTGCTTCTTTTACAGCCTCCTATTCTCGTACTGAATGTAACCGTTGTAGAAGCACAGGGTCTAGAAGCTAAAGATCCAAATGGTATGTAATTTTTTTAATACAATCATTTGAATTTTTATTTCTCAATATCTTGTTAGTTAGCGACAGGTTAAAAATCGTTGAGAATTAATAATCAAATCTATATGCATTTTGAAAACCCTGTTAATGGCTTTCTTCCTTTCGTTAGTATAAATTCAAAGTATTATAAATATAATATTTCTTAGTTTGTTTTATGTTATTCAACTTACTGTTTTGTTTCATTTCGTTTATGTATATTGTCATTAATTTCCTTACCAACTTTATAAAAACAACTAAAATGCTTTTCAGTAACAAGAAATTTATTTTTTGGTGTATATCATCTAACCAATTCCCTTTTTATAACCAGTTAGCAATTACTGTTTGAATAATAGCTATAATCAGTAAAATATTAAACCACTGAAAATAATCTTTAAAATTAGCATAATTTAAGCAATCATATTCAACTTTTTTCATTTGGAAAATGAGTAAGAATGTGTTCTGATTGGTGAATGTCATTGATGAATTATTTACTTTTGTAAATATACTATATATCCATAAAATAACATCTGAATACACACCACCACCATCTTCTGAAACAGAAGGATACACAGATCAATTAATCGTATTTTATTTCAATCATTAGGTAAAAAACCATTTCCAAAATGGTGAGTTTTTAAAAATTAGAAATCTACATTAAATAATTTTCACTACCCCCCCCCCCCCAAGAAGTTAAAAAAGTTGGCAGCAATGTTTAGGCGGTGAAATAGAGCACGCATTATATGCAATAAAAAGTGAATTTATCTCTTGACAAAGATTGATAATATAATAAAATATTTATACGTTTTCCTCTAATGGTACAAACTAGGATACAATCTCTTTTATTTAATAAAAGTATAACAATCAAGATAATCTCGAAGAAAAACACCCCTGCCTTCCCCCGATTTGAAAAATTGCATATATTCTTTAGTAGAAAAAGTATTAGTAATCCATATTAAAAGACATTTTGAGGAAAAATCAACCATACGTTTCCCAGTAGAAGTCAGTCTGTGTATAATTTGAGAGTATGCTTTTACTTCAAAAATTAAACAAAATTTGAAACTTGTATATATGTCGAATTGAAGAAACACTTGTGTTGCCGTAATGGGCATAATGTTGCAGGGCAAAAATGTTGCCAATATGGACATAAAGGCATAATGCATAAGGGCAAAGATGTTTTCTAATGAAATTACTGTAAAATAAAACGCCCGACGTCAATGAAGAGTTTAATTTCTGGTATACCTACCTGAGGCTTATATATATATATATATACCAGGTCTGGAAAGTTTAACTTAAAAAATAATTGAAAGATAAGTAAAAATAGAGCAAACTCTTTACTACCGCGTAGGGATTTTTGGGTGAATAAAACTATTTAAAGTTAGAGCGAGCGCTGACGTAGGAAAAAACAAAACTAATAGGCTAAGGAGAATTCTCCTAGACTCATACAATCCTCCGAGGCATCATCTTTTCGTGCAATAATTTTTTATTGCATGTTTTACTAAATTTTATTTTTTCTTATATTTTTAATATTAATTTTCTAACTTAACTTTATTTCCCAAATGAACAAGCTCCTCCTACTTTATCATTTGTAACTTTTTAAACCACTGGGCTGCCAATAAGAGTCATTATCCTCTCCTCCCAGCAACCAACCAGAGAGCAACCTCTCAGCTCTCTCTCAAGCAAAAACTTACCCTCCCCAAACATCAAGAAACTCTCCAACACAGGCACGCCACCCGGACCAGTCCTCTCCACCAATGACCATGCAGTTCTTTGCAGAATGAAAATCTCCACTTTCGTCGATTCCCCATCAAAGACTATCAGATCGAGGGCTGTTTGCAGCCCATATGCCCAAATTCACTCACCATAATTCACTGACGCAGGTAAGAACATAATTGAGAAGAGAGGCAGGTGACTCCTCGCTGTTATGCTGTCTTTTGTTCCATCCGATTAGGCGCCAAATGGCTGCCATGTTGGAGTAGCTATGCTTAAAGAATAATAAAGCGAAGTTATTTTAAAGATGACATCTTCCTTTATTTTCTAGCAGGATTGGGGCGTGATATATATATATATATTCATTATTTTGTTCATTTGTGCACTATCTATGCCAGTCCTTCTTTCTGGACCATTTTTTCTTTTTTGGAAAATGATCGGGTAAAAGAAATTCGCATACGACTCGTGAGGGTTGACTTATGTTTCACAACCCCGATTTAAAACTCGCTGCATGATTATCATATGCATTCAGACATACCAAAGACTGAATGTGAATTTTACAAACTATTCAGAAATTAAGATTCTGAAATTAATTTTAAAGAACTTACGTAGCTTTTTTTTTCTTTTCTTTTATGATAAAACTCCATTTAAAACACCTAAAAAGTCAAAAGATTACAATTGCTTTCGCGTCGCTTGATGTAAATGTTAAAGAAACCATTTTTCCTAAACTATGCTTTTTCCGAGATTATCGAATCTGTATATTAGTCGAACCTCATATAATTACTTTGAAACAGCTCCAAAAATTCTCAGCTTATACATGGAAATAACAGTAATTATATATAATAAAAAGAATAAAATTATGTTTATTTGTTTTGTCTATAGAATTATGATTTATATTCTGTTCTTATTTGACAAAAAGGTGAAAAAAATTAAGTTTTTAGCTAAGATTAGAAATGGTTGTATATAGTCTTGAAGAGGATGGTTATTGGTGGGATCATCAATATATTAAAATATGTATATTCTATATGGTAGTGAAATGAAAGTATTTAATCAGTTTACTGTCTGCAAAGGTGTTTCGAGAGAGATTGAGACCATTCTTTTTTTTCTTTCTTTGGGACCAAGTCAAACCTTAAAAAATCAAACAACTGGAAACAATTTTTACATTTTTCTATTTCAAGAACTTCACCGTCTGAGATCTAATCCACATTCTTCCTTAGGATTCAGCGACCCTTACTGCATGCTGGGCATTCAGCCAGCAAATACCCTGGAAAGACGGAACAGCTCAGACGAAGAATTGGGGTCTGGCAGCATCAAAGGGAGTCCCCGGCGCCAGGGAGGACTCAAGAAACTGGGTGCATCCCTCAAGAGACGAGACAGAATCAGAAGCAACAGCATTTCCGACACCTTGCCAGCGAAATTCATCAGGACGACGTCGGTGAAACCGCAGACGCTCAACCCCATGTGGAATGAACAATTTAGGCTGTAAGATTTCACTTGACACATAATAATATGAAAATAAATTATTATGAATTTATCTATGAACAATAATGCTGTTCATTAGAGGTATCGTATTATACGAAGAAAGAAAATTTTTATCATTCGAAATCTATCTATGCGGAAAAGACGTTTTATAATGTGGAGATTAGGTGAAAAATAATTTAAAATATTAATTTCAAAACTTTTAATATTGTCCAAAAGTTTGAAATTTCCATAAAAAAATGGAAAATACTTAATTTTGCTTAGATGATTTTATTCTCAAAATAAAATAATTTTTTCTATAATATAAATAATCAAAAGTGATGAGTATGATTGGTGAGAGCAGTGTAAACATTTCCATTCGTAATCCAACTCACTTTCCCAGTACCTTTGGTCCCCTTAGTCCGGATAAGGCTGTTTTTAATTTTCCATTTTATCATCTTCTATAATTTCGATGGTAGATTCTTCTTATTTTTTTTTCAACTTTAATACTAAAGAAGCTGTTAAATGTACCTGGAGATTTTTTCTTATAACTGTCTAATATGCGTCTTCTCATGGCAATAAATGTTAGAAAGTACAAATTGCCTGTTTTGCTTTAACAAAAATTACTTTGACTTTTTGCCATAAAAAATTCAAATTCCTAAACTCCATTTCCCTTGGGTGGTACTTAACGTAAAAAAAATAATTTTTTATTTTATTTTTCCCTTCATCAAAAAAACACAAAACATCTTTTCGCATAGGTAAGTTTTGAAATTTTGAAAAAAAAAATTTTTTTTGGTCTACCCTACTGTGGACCATTAAGGTCAAAGAGCCTAAGATCCTAAGCTACGTGTAAATTTGAAAATTTTTTAACCCTTAAGATGTCAATTTTTTTGTCCAAAATGTTCGGGCAAGAAGCAAATTTTTGTGTAGAATAATCTGAGCCTAATACTTAAGCAGAACACGAAAATATACGAGAAATTTATTTTAATTTTCAATTTTAAAATTTCACATTATTTTTTTATTTTATAATAGTGAAACACAAAAACTCCTAAATGTTTGCTTTTTGTAAGTACAGTTTGCATGCTATGAAGAATGTTTCATATATCTTAAAATGATTTTTCTCAAACTTACAAAAAATTTCGTGCTATAGACCTCTTTTTCAAACGGTCGGGGATTTTGTGTGAGTATACATATATATTCACTCAGGGACGTCTTTGTGGCCCTGGGCCCCTATGCAAAAGTAGGCCCTACCTGAGATCTTTAAAAGAAGACAGTATATAGCATGCATTGTCAAAACTCGTTTAAAGGTAATTTGAAACAAATAAATGTGCACGACTCACTATATCTCAAAAACCTAGGCACAAAAGGCTCCACCGATGGCTGCATTTCGATTAAATGAGTTGAATGATTTTCTACGGAATTAGGTTAAGGTATATACATGAAAAACGGTCATCACATAATAAGTAATACAGTCTTACCAATTTTACCAGTTGAAAGGCTGTTTGAAATTACCTGTTTTTCGGGGAATATGTACGGGAATAATATTTGACTATTAAAATTATCTGGATCATGATCTTATTAAGACATAGTCGAGAACGAAGTGAGGCCCCACCGAGGGTGAGCCTGGCCGGCCCAGTTGGCCATGCCTTAAGACGTCCCTGTATTCACTCACAATTTGAAGCAGGGTTTAATGCTAAGTCTTACAGGAACAGAGATAATATCGGCTTTTTAGAATAATCTCTCCATTTCATTTCTTCCCAAGCAACTAATTGTGCATTGCCTTGCCAATCCTAGTTCTTTACCGAATATTTTCAAGAATCTAAATTTCTGTCTTCAATCAAAAAAAATTCCCTCCTTCACCACAAAACATTCCGAGTGAGAAGTACTTCAGTACCATGGGCTAACTAAATCCTTTAAAAACTCAACCACTAAGAGTCTCACTATAAGAATTGAAAATATGCGCATATCAAAGATAGAAAGTAGAAAATGTCAATGCCCGTAAGTGCACGGGCAAACTGGTTGTGTCTAGCTTTCGATAGGCCATACGGGGAAATAAATTAAGCGGTTAAAAGTAATGTTGTAACTGTATATCTTACTTTTGTTCAGTTGCTTGAAACTTAAGTATCAAAGCAAATAAACACGTATTTATACGTATAAAAATGGATGTTAGTATTGAAATCGCTTCACTCCAACATCATTCAACCGATCACTATCAAAATTGGCATGTATATGTATTATTTGTGGAGAAGGTTTTTGTGATATCCTCTTTGTTATCAGCTCCCCACCAGGTGGCGCTACAGCAAAGCAACTTCCACACCGTTTAATCAATCACCAAGTTGCCACCGTGGTTGCCAAAAAGGATGCCAACTTGGATCTATCACCAATATTTCGCTATGTTTCCATTAAATATCCATTATAATGTTAGGAACAGCGTTGCTTATATTACAATTTTAACATACAGAAATAGAACAGAAAGTAATATTAACATATTACACATCCAGATATGAATTATTTACACTATTTTAAGCATTCATTACACAAAATGTGTAACAATGTGTTAATTTTGCTGAGCAGAGATTAGCTTAAGAAGGTGTTTTCAAAAATCGACCCACGAGAGAGTTATGGGACGTTATAAATAAAAAAAAATCCTTTTTATCAGCTGTTAGACCAGTGATGGGCAAAGTACGGCCCGCGGGCCAACTCCGGCCACGAAAGCTTTTAATCCGGTCCGCCAAGGGTTTATGGACATGGATAGTACATGGCCCGCTACAATTACGCTTTGACGGTCGTGAAGTTTAAAGTGGATTTTACTTAGTAAAACAATAGATGCATAGATTTTAAGAACATTCAATCATCGCTAGATGTTTTCTCGCGATGCCGTTTAATGTATACTCGGGAAATTTATCTCCAGAATTGCAGTTGGAAATTATTGAAATGCAGTGTAGTACCCATTTAAAGCAATTGTTCTTGAGTTCCACAAAACTAGATTTTTTATAGAGCACTGCCGAAAGCTGAATTCCCAAAGATGATTGCTCACGCCCAGAAAATTATGGCGATGTTTGCGTCGTCTTATGTGTGCGAACAGACTTTTTCGACCATGAAATTGCAGAAAAACTCAATCGGAAACCGATTGACTGATGAACACTTTTTCGTACTGCTGAAAGTTGCTTCGTCACAGCTGGAACCTGCTTTCGAAAATATTATGGAAAATTAAAAACAATTCCATATGTCTCACACGTTTAACATGTCATGACCTTCGAATAAAAGTTAAAATAAATATTATTTAAGGTAGAAAGTAATTTGTAACATTTGTGTGCAATGCTGTAATGTTTTTATAACATTATGATTAAAAGCTTTAACACAAAATGCATTTTTTCTATAATTCTGGCCCTCCTCTAGAATTTCTTAAACTTTGGCCCCCCATTAAAAAATGTTTTCCCACCACTGTGTTAGACGTTCAGACTTAAAATTTAACAAATGGAGTTTATTTGTTCAGTTGAGATGTGCAAAAAGCTTTTTTGTTGTTGCTGTTTAATTTGCAATTCACGTAAAATTAACTCATTAAAAACTTCTTTATCCTTCAATCTGAATTGTTTAATTTTTCAATTCACCCGTGCGAAGAACGGGTATACCAGCTAGTTTTAATAATACAGCAATAGATTGCAAAAGTAATCATCTCATACATTTTTTTCCCGAAACCCATCTAAAAAAGTTAAAAGTATAACTGTATCATTTTTGCTCATATGCACAATCAAATCTGCAAATCTGATTCCATTCAAATATTCCAAAACAACTTCTGGTTTTATCATACCGCGAATAGGCCCAATCTTAATACTTTTCCTCTCTCCATCTCTACAACCCCTCGCTGGTAAATAAATTCTAATAAAGTTTCGTCCAGAGTTATGCATTAAGAAACAAAGTACCTTACATAGGAGAGATAATTACCGCAACACAATGCATATTTAATGCTTTGCAAGATAACAAAGAACTAGGAAGGTCATCCCAAAAGCAGTTAAGGTGGAAAGCGCGAGATAGAATGAACTAAAAGAAATGCCAAAATTGCTTCCATCATCGCCAAGTGACGTCACGGCTCCATTGAAATGTGACGTCACGCTTTTCTTAATCCACTCTTAACCCCGCCCCTTATTCTTTGGGCATGACCTCTTCAACAGCGAATGATGATGTCATGTTTCGAAAATGATTCACAAAGGGATAGAATGTTTCTTAAGTAAAATCGCCACTTGTTTGGTTTTGGGTCACGCACTCGAGTTGTTGCGTGGGGTTTGTAATAAAAGACAGGAATGCTAATATAAATAATAAGAGTTAAAATACTTTGAGATTGGAATTGGTTGTAATGGAGCTTAATAAAAAGTTTGTTCCTTGAAAGCTATTTATTATTTCAGGAATTGGGTTAAGTGGGCAAAATCCTTATGATCATTTCGCCTTAAACTTTAGAACAGACTTTCAGTTAGGACAAAAAAGAAAGAATATCAACCTTGTAGTTATAACGTATCCGTCAATCTACCGCATTATTAAACTGTTGAAATATTTTATAAATATATGTTATTTTAAACTTGAAAAGAGGTAAAATTAAGTATCAGTTCGATATTATAATAAAGTAATACCCCGAACTTACCGCGTAAGTTGGAGAATATGATTTCGCATATAAATAGAAATAAAATATTTTTAATTCGGACCGGAGATGAAAGAAAATAATTTTGTAAAAAAAAAGGTTTAATAAAACCGATTCCGAAGGTATCCGACTACCCTAAAATTGCGAATTTTGCCAAAAATTGACATTCTCTTTATGATTTTATTTTATAGGCCATCTTACTAGCTTTATAAGAATACCAAATTTATTATTTTCCGTTTAATAGAACAAAAACTACAAGTGCTTTATTAAAGCAGTTGTTAATATTTTAAGCAAGATGGCATACTTTAAAACGCATTTTACTCGAAATGTGTTTTTTTGAAAAGCCTCAAACGGGAACAGCGATTGCTCAAAAAGTTTTGAACATATTGAACTGAAATTTTTTTCTGTATGTTCTGTATAATGGTAGAATTGTTTTAACTTCAGATTTATCTCAATCACTGTTTTATTACAAAATTTAGCCCCCTATGTGAATATAATTACTGTTATTTTAAGCGATTTCATGTAATAACTAAAATAAAGTGCTCTATTTTTAAAAAAATTTAAATATCTCTTATCCTGAAGATTATTTCAAAAATGAATAACATAGCAACACATCAGAGTGGAAAAATTGAAAATTTGTTCATAAACTTTTGGTACAGAAGGGCCCGCGTTTATATTATTTTTTGTACATTTTTACCCATTTTAGTAATATTAATTTCTTTTTCTCTTCTTAATTTTAGCATGTTTTTCTTAAAATGTTCTAAACAAATCTAAAAACAAAAAAACAAAAATCACCATATCTCCATTTTTTTTAAATTGTCGCAAGTAGTCGGATACCTTAAATAACACAAATGCAAAATCTCAGTCCGAAGTTATTTGGTGTAGGTCATAAAATCTAACAGCAATCAGCCGTTCAAAGATTCTTTATTTCCCCATAAATTTCCTCGTAGCGTGCTAATTTTTTTATTCCTTAGTTTGTTATAAAAATACGCTATTCGTTGGAGTCTATATTTTATAAAATTTTGTAACTCATTTTCAATTAAACTGAGGCTTACTGTCAAATTCACAACCGTCATTTGAACTTTTGATTAAAATGGGTCTAAAGATTTAGGTTTTTCAACCTCTTGCTCTTGCTCATGAATTTAAATGAGCTCATCAGTTGTCAACTCCAAATTGTTGGAATCCAACAGTTCTTGTGCATCACAATCCACTTCTAAATTATATGATTGGCCAGATCGACAACTTCTTCAATCACATTACCAATT
>BMAO01011985.1:0-17765 GCA_019973975.1 Trichonephila clavata
GGGACGTGATAACCCTACGAGGGAAGCGTAAACCTATCAAAAAGTTGAAGATGAGATTTATTTTTAAATTATTATTTAAAAGTTGTTTATTTAAAATCTATTTGATTTAAAAAAAAGCATATATATATATACAAACTTTAATACTTCTTTTGGTAGTTTACGGTGTGTAATAAAGGTCGTATTGTCGCCTTAGCGCGTCATACATTATTATTACATGCAATGTATTGTTATTGTATAAGAGGGCGCGATGAAAATTACGATTAAAAATTGGGTCGCAAATAACGGAAGTTTAAGAAACCCTGACATTATTATTTGCGAAACATAAAACTCTAATTCCATCATAAACAATTCCAGATATCGTTATGAATATAAATCATATTTTACGAGCTTTCCAAAATCTCTTCCGTTAGAAAGCTTTAATGTCGAGATAATGATATCACAAAACTCACGCTAATTTTACATCCTATAAACTTCGATGGTGATAATTTCATAGAGCTCTTTTATGGTAAAAAAAATGGGCTATATCAGGGGTAACGAACTTTTATGGAACAACGTGCCATTTTTTTTCTAAAGAAGTGTTTAATTAGGTAAAGACGTGCCGTCAAATAACTTTTCTTTGAGATATATGTTATTGGGAAAATACTAAAACTAAATACAACAATATAAAATTCTTTATTACTACGAAAAAATACCTTTTGCATTGTAAAGTTGTGAAATGTTTTAGTTATACGTGTAACTTCAAATGAAAGTACATACATAAATGTGATATCTGTTGTTGCAGATTGCTTAACAAATAATTATATTAGGACTGTAAACATGTTTACTCTTTTAGTAGAAGGCATGCTGCACTGGAGTCATCTGCTAACGGTCTAAGCAATTAACTATTTTTGCTATCGTTCACTTTTTTAACACGCTTTTATAAGTTTCACTGGCATGTAACGGAATCTTTAAACTCGATTTTTACCCACTTTAAAAGGTCGGATTAATTCGAAATTTTGTACACTTGTCAAGGACCGATGACAATTCAATAATTTCATAATTTTGTTCAGTTGTCCTTATCAGGATCGTCAGGACTAACGATAATCAGATTTGGCGACAAATCCATATACCAATTCCAGATTTCGCAACTTATTGCATATATCATTTTCAAATTTAGCGACTAATTCCATATACCATTTTCAATTTTGGTGACTAATTTCATATACCATTTCCAGATTTGGCGACTAAATTCAAATTTAGCGACTAAGGGAATAAGGTGTAACTCTAAAAGCGAGTGTTTTGAATTTAAAGCTAATTATATGCAAGTATAAAATACACTTGTGGTTAATAGAAATAAAACAAACGAAAAGAGTGTTCTGTATGTGAGAAGGGGAAGGGTGGGTGTGTGTTAGCAATTGCTTACCATAATATAAACATTTTCTGCAAATGAAAATAAAAAGAAGGCTCGTGCATGTGAAAAAAAAATTATGTTCTAACTTTTAAATATTTTTTTATTTTTATAAAGCAATACTCTTAGAAGTGATGATAAGAGTTAACATGATAGCAACACGTTTAAAAGGTGATAATACGATTGACGCTTAATATTACCATGTTTTTACCAACTCGCTTTCTTTAATGTCTGTCCGGGTGGAATTTTGTAATTGATTTTATAATGTGTGACTTTCCGATGAGCTAGTGACTTGAAATTTGGAACATATCTTAGAAGTGGATGACAATGCATGAAAATGTGAAAAAGAATAAAAAACGAAAAGGAGGAATTTTTATACTTTTTAGTTCCTTATAAAAACATGGAACATAAATTTTTTTTAAAAAACTTTTCTTCTTAACACACTTTTATTTGTTTGACCTGTTCTGTAGAGACGGAATATAATATAACGATACGGCACTCATCCGAAGCCCCGTAAACGGAGAGAATAAATACAATTCAGACCCCTTAATTAATATCCATTGAAGAGCAAGACTAATTCCAGCAGCCACGTTTTTCCAGCTTCAAAGATCAAACTCAAGGATAAATTCAACAATGAAGAAATGAAAGTTTAAAAAACTAAAAAACACGCTTTATTGTAGATCGAACTAAAAAATGAAAAATAAATTATAGTTTAAAAAAAAACATTAAAAAAACGCTTTTATACTGAATTAAACCAAAAAGTTAAAAGAATAATTCTTAATATAAGAATAAAATGATTATAACGAGAAAATTAATGTCATTGTGGTAAAAGCGTGGGATGCTTACTACATTTATACACAAACTAAGCATTTCGGAGTAGAAGTTAAAACTATAACAATTGATATATTTATAAAACACCCCCACGCTTTTACCCCCAATGACATTAATTTTCTCATTAATCATTTTATTCTTATGTTAAGAATTATTTTTTTATTTTTTTTTTTTGTTCGATTCAGTATAAAAGCGTGTTTTTTAGTTTTTTTAAAACTATAATTTTTTGTCAAGAGGATTTGTGATTTGCTTCAAAATGCCGTTTTATAGACAATACCATATAACTTCATAACACTTTTCCAGAACTTAAAACACACATCTCTTTGTCGCTTTTACTAATAATGCCATATATATCCAGATTCACCTAATTTGAAATTCTCTGTTACACCTACTATCTTGCAATTTCGTAAATATAACACAATTTAACTTTAAAATACAGTTAGGTCAATTGAAATTGACTCTGCTATGCGTAGACAAACTTTGCATCATTAGCAATCGTAATCTACAAAGTAACTAAGGCAAGACAATAACGAACGAGAATATGCTCCCCGACGCCCCGCTACCGATCACTTGCGATTGTTCGTAATATTTCATAGTGAATTTTGTTATTTTGAAATAAAATACAAACCATTTTGATCGCTGGATTGCCCAAAATATTGCGTCGCGTGCCATCAATGGATCTCGTGCCACTGGTTCACCCTACCTGGTCTATATTCATGATGATCGCATAATAAATGCTATCACGTGTTCTTCATTGAATTCAAACTAACATGCTTAACATTTTACTTGTTGTTAGAATAATATTATTACGAATTTTGTATAAAATAGTGTAATAATTTGATTTGGATGTGTAATGCATTATGTGCATGCTGTATGATTTATTTATGTAAAATTGTAATATATTCGCAAGCAATGCCGTCTCTTACTTTTGTGACGGATCTATACGGTCTCTTACTAACCCTTCCATTTTTCTTAAAGCAATTTATTTATGTCAACCAATCTTCAACGAGAGCCAGGCGTGATTATGTAAATAAGATATATATATAAGTTCGGTTTTCGCGAGTTAAGAAGCTAAGTGATAGGAAGTGAGAAGTCAAGTGAATTAAAGTTCGGGAAGTCGACACGAAGTTGTTGACAAGTCTACATAGCCTGATACGTGGGGAGGTACGCGAAGAGAAGCGGATTGAAAATAATGAAAATCATTATTACTGAGCGTGGAGTCTTCACCAATTCTTCCAGCCATTAAAGGGTCTGAAGACGTCACGAAGGAACCACCGCTGTAAATATAAGGTCAGTGATTTAGGTTAAGAAATTAAGATTATTCGCATGTGGTGTAGTCGTAATTGTGCGCGTTTAAGCTTTCCTAGATTCAGTTGAGAGAGGAGGATATTCTGTATATTCCGCTAGTATAGATTCCCCACTTCATTACTCCACTCTCAATTATTTATCTTAAATTGAATTGTGTTGCTTCTGATTTATTTACTGATAAGCATCAATAAATCTGTTTGAATTGCAATTATGTCTTTTGATCATTTAAGTCCGCCTACACATCCGGCAGGATTTCAGATAGACAGGAGTTAGTAGTGTAAGGGGTGGCCTTAGGTCACCACACGTTATAATGGCGATTCTCATTAGGAAATTGGCGAAATCTTGGTGATAGAGCCAATTTGGCAACCCTTTTTGGAGAGTTTGGAGACCATTTTCGATGAGTTCGGGACTCTCTGGATTCTTTTAGAAATTTGTGAGGAAATAAATACCCTAATTTCAAGACTTATGACGCAAGCGGATCTTTTTCGCAAGTTCCGCGAGGCCTATAAATAGAGATGCTCGCCGAAGATCAGTTAGTATGGTTTTAATCAGCGATTAGTGAGTATTGTTTTGACTAGCGATTAGCAGACTTGCCTTGACCATGATTACTGACCAGTGGTCCTTGTAAATTTTTTACATTCGTGTATTTTAGACACTGATAATTGTGTTGGAGTGCTGTTGAAGGTGTGAAGACCTTCTGAGAACTGTCTAGTTCTTTGTAACTGATTTTCATAAAATCCTCCTACCCCGATCAGCGTAACAACATATATTTCGAAATTGATAATTGGGCAAAGATTTTCAAGTACTAAGATTTTTCAATATTTTATCAAAGTTAAAGTACAAATTCTAGTACTATACGTGTATTTTAAAATTAAGTGTATTTTGTTTATTATTATAGATCAATATGTAATTTTTGAAAAAGTTTCTTCAAAAAACAAAAGTTGGCAACAGCTGGAAACACACTTGCTTGCAGTTATCATATGGCAATGACATCACATAACTTTAGATCATTAAAAATATTTAAACTGCGGTTTATGACAACGCTGTAAGGTAGAAGTTTAGAAAAAAATGGCTTAAAAGTACTTAAAGAAACATCATGAATCGTACCTGAAATTTCAAACAAATATATATCTATCTACATAAAAACGGATGTTTGTATATATGAAATAACTTCACTCCAACACTATTCAATCAATCACTATGAAAATTGTCATGTATGTGTATTTTTTGTGGGGAAGGTTTTTGTGCTATCCTTTTTGTTGCAGCTTCCCATAAGGTTGCGCTACAGCAAAGCAACTTCTGAACCGTTCAATCAATTCCCAAGTAGCCAACAGGGTCTCCAAAAAGGATACCAACTTGACTTTATCGCCAACATTTCGATATTTTCCCATTGAGAATCTCCATTATAATGTAAGAAACGGCGTTGCTGGCGAATATTATAATTTTAACATAAAATAAATACAACAGAAAGTAATATTAACGTATTACGCATCCAGATATAAATTATTTACTCTATTTTAAGCATTCATCATACAAAATTTGTAAAAATGTGTTACTTTTGCTGAGCAGAGATTAGCTCAGGTAGGTGTTTTTCAAAAATCGACCCTCAAGAGAGTTCTAGGGTGTTATAAATAAAAAAATATCCTTTTTATCAGCTATTAGAACTTCAAACTTAAAATTTAACAAATTTTTTTTTGTTTTTTTTTTGTTTAGCTGAGATACGCAAACAGCTTTTTTTATTTAATTTGCAATTCACTTAAAATTAACTCGTAAAAAACGGGTGTACCATCTAGAGTAAACATACATTAAAGAAAACTATCGACACAAAGGATTCTAATGCCGGTATACCGAGATACCGATTACCAGTATTTTGTACAATTTTGTAATAACCGTATTCATAAGTTTAAATACCGTTTTTTCCATATTTACTAAAAAATTTTTAAACTGCCTCCGCTATATGCTTAGAGATCGTCAACATAGTAAAATAATATACGTTTTTATTTTTATGTCTCCCTAACGGGCAAAATTAATTAGACTGTGAATATTATCAAGACATGTTGCTTTGTACAATCAAAAGAAGTGATAAAATATGTGAATCATCCAAGGAGGCAAGGCAAAACTATTCTATTACAGCTCAGAGTGATATTGCACATGCGCAGGATTCGTAGTGTGATATTCGTATGAGTGAAAACAAGGTTGTAGTTGTGAAGAAAGTGCGCAATAACTCGATATTTTTTTAATTAGTGAGTTTGTTACTCACATTGTATTTGCATATCAGGGTCCTTTAGGGTTCAAATTTAATCAAGTTTATAGTAAATTTTCTCTTAAAATTTTTTACCCCCTAAACCTATTTAGATTCAAAAGCATTCGGTACAGTTATCGAAGATGATGATGACACTAATACCGATAGTGAAAAGGAATTGTTTCTTAAACAAAAATTAGAATTAGCAACAACTAAAAAAATTTCAACAAACCAAAATACAATACAGAAATTAGCTATATCCAAAACCATCCGACGAGAAATCGATTTGTTTGAAGATGAGAGATTTAGAGGTAAATATACTTGAAAAAGTATATCGCGCATGGCTAACAGAACCACCAATTAGCGAAGATGCCGAAAGAGCGTTTTCGTCAGCTGGTGTTTTTGCACAAAATTACGGTCTAGGCTTAATGTGTGTGTGTGTGTGGCAGTACATTTGATACATTATGTTTGGTAAGATCACATTTCAAAAATTTGTAATAGTACCCCAGACTGAATAGTGATATTTACACTTTTTTGTGATTTAAATAAATAAGATGTTCCTTTATATTGTTTGTGTTTCTATATATAATGGATTAATTTATAAGTTACAAATGATTTTTTGTGATATTTGCACTCTCTAATAAAACTGGGAAATAAAACAAAGAAACACCTGTGTTTTCTTTCTTTTTCTAAAACTTCTACCATTGGGGGGGGGGGGGTATTAAAATCGGTATTAAGATCTAAAGTATACCGAATACTGGTATTGAACTTTTGGTCCGATATTGCAATCTCTAATCATGTACAAGCATTTTACTACAAAACGTATTCTATTGATTTTACATTAATTTTTGATTGAATCGATTTTATTCAAATTTTCATGCTGACTTTTGTTAGTGAGTTTTGAGTTTCTTTCCGCGTTGTATAATAATGTTTCAAATACCATTTAACGAAACTTTTTCTACATATATTGTCTTTTTTCTAGAATGTCCATGCAATTATGAGTATTTTTAATGCATTAAATCTAACAAGAGTAATTACTTTTTTGTTTTACGAAAATAGCAAACGTATAATAATATACTGGTGCATATGTGTGGTGTTGTAAAATCATAATAATACTAATAATATTCTGGAGTCCTAGAATTGTCTTTTTCTGGATTTATTGGTAACAAAAACTTTCAACGAAAAACTTAACAATCTTTAACAAATTAAACCATTACATTGGTTAGACTGAAACTAAAGATAATTCTAATATTCAAGATAAAAATCCTAGTAAACAACGGCACCTGGTACACCGAAGCCAAGAAAAAGAGTCCGATTTAAAATAAACGAGTAAACAACAACATGTCTAGTTATGCTGAAGCCAAGTTCAAGATTCAACTGAGACAGAATCCGTTACATATGGTTTCTATCGAAATAGACCACGTGGGGTCTGAGGGTGGTGTCAACCACGCTCCACCCGCTCAGACCACCTGGTCCATGATTCACAACAAACTTGAACAAATATTTTTGAAGGTGTAAAATTGTTTAAAAACAAGAAATTGAGAAAATGCTTTAGCGAAAGATTGATAGCCGTCATTACTTTCTGACAAAAAATTTACTGGTTTTGAGTGCCGTCATCATTTTATCGTCGACTTCATCATGATCAGTTATGACATCAGAGCATATGTCTTTATGCCATATTGTAACTGATGTCTTAAGACATTACGCCACAAACGCGACGGAAAGCAATTGTTTATAATAGAGGTCACATGAAGAGCAGGATCGAATTTTTTACCATTTTTCAATGTCCAAAATTGCAGAATTCATTTTATTTAATTTGTTTGGGAAACAAAAAAACGAATGTTTTTAAAGAAAAATTATTATGTTTGCAAGAGAGAATTAAAAGCTTGCGGAGACTTAATTGACACTTTTCTATCGCAAGCACTTCCTTATGTAAATTGCAAAAAGAAAATAAGTTAGAAGTATGAACACATATTTTGCTATTAGCTGTTTTAAAGAAATGACAATATAATTTTTGTTTATCTATAGATACATAACTAGTCCATCTAGAACATATTTTTTAAAATCCTGCATGTGTTTGGATTTTTATACAACTCTTGATACAAATTTTTATTTTGATTCAAATCAGTCTTACAGCATCCGCATGTTTCCTGTTTAATATTTATATTTTACAATTCACATTAAATTTTCATAAAAGGAGGAAAAGAAACTATCAACGTCCATTACCAAGATGACTGACAAGATTCGGAAACGTGACTTTAAAAAAGCGTATAGATGAATATATATATATTTGGTATTTAGTATCCGTTTAATTGGAATATGCATATAAGAATAGTATTAAAATAAAAAATTATTAGAATACAAATTTTTGGCAAAAAATGAAGAATGAATATTTTAAAAACATTGTTCTTTTATAGAAAATGTTTCAGTAATAACAATATTTTAGCTATGACTCGAATTTTTGTATAGAACCTGAATTAGAATGTTTGATGTATAATTTAGAAGAGTATTTATTAATATTTTGATTTATCAAAGTACACAGATTTTGACAAAAAGCACCCAATTATTATTTCATATGATAGTAACTCGAAAAATACTGCGAATTTTCCAAAAATCCTAGTTAAGGCTCTGTTTAGAAGTGCAAGCTATATACAGGGGGTATAAAAATCCCTCTAGCTTGAAAAAACTGCGAAAGGAGAGACAGGTATACATACTGTGTGCGTGAAGGGGAAAAAATCCCTACACCAAGAAAGATTATTGTAGAGTAAGGAGATTTGCGCAATGCAGTTGTCTGGTTAACATGTTTAATTGATTAAATTTTCAAGATCACAGGTTAATAAAGCTAAAGAAAAGGAATTTTAAATGTGAAATGCTGTTACATTAAATGGCGGTGAAATCTCCAGAATTTTGAATACAAACGTGCATACAGGTGCCGCATGTCACCTTGTGGTATGGAGTTCCCTGCTTGTTGAAATTGTTGTGTCAATACTGGGACGGTCAGTGCTGGCAGTGGATGATGCTAGAGTTGTCGTCCTATGATATCCCATAATTTCTTGTAGCGATTCCATCTATATAAGCCAGTAACAACCCCCGCACCATGGTGATAATTTTGGTGTAGTGGTTAAGTTACTCGGTTTTGGACCCGAAGGTCCCGGGTTCTGTCCTACCGGAAAAGCGCGCCATTTCATTGGTGACCCTGGCTGAACTCAGAAAAAGGCAACCTTCTGAACTGTCGTGGCGCCATCTATCCAACGCAAATGGAACTAAGCCGTTGCATAGAAACGCAATCTTCAAGCCGTCACACAGTGACGCAACCCTCGAGCCGTGACGCAACCAGCAAAAAAGTCGTCACAACTAATGACGCAGCAGCTAACACGCTCGATATAACAACTACATCGTTCGTTCGCCTATCCACCAACTCACTGGTAGAGGAGTGTGTAGCGATTCCATCTATATAAGCCAGTAACAACCTCCGCACCATCGTGATCATTTTGGTGTAGTGGTAAAGTAACTGGGTTTCGGACCCGAAGGTCCCAGGCTCTGTCCTACCGGATAAGCGCGCCACTTTATGCTCAAGTGGAGACAAATCTAGTGATCTCGCAGTTCGAGGTAACGTATCAACACTATGTAGAATATGTTGCGTTACAACAGCGGAGTGAGGATGAGCGTTATCCTATTGGACAACTCCCCATTAAATACTATTCATGAATGGAAGTACTGTAGGCTGAATTACCAGACTGACGTACAAATTTGCAGTCAGTGTATTTAGGATAACCCTGAGAGTACTCCCGCTGTCAAAGGAAATTGCTCCCTAGACCATGACTTTAGGTTTAGGTCCAGTGTGTCTAGGCCGTAAACAGTTTGGTTGCAGGCGTTTCCCTGGCATCCTTTTGACCACTACACGGCCATCACTCACACCGAAGCAAAACAGGCTTTCATCAGAAAACACAACAGATCATCACTCCGTCTTCCAATGAGCTCTGGCGTGACACAACTGGCTTTGCAAAATACAATGGCTTGGAGACAGTGGAATACACGATACAGGGCACCTGGCTCAGAGCTGTCCTTGAAGACCCCGATTTCTAGCAGTTCGTTGTGTCCCTGTGGCACCAAATGCAACTCGAATTTCTGTTGCAGACGCAGTACGATACGTCACAGCCGTACGTTGAATATGGTGGTCTTCCATATCAGTAGTGCCACGTGGTCGCCCTGAACCCAGTCTTCTTAAGGCAGTACCATCCCTCGATCACTGGTCCCAACAATCATGCACAATGGATACATTCCAGAAAATGTATTTCTGTGTAATATCCAGGAAAGAAAATCAACCTTATCTAGCCCTATTATACGACCTCATTCAAATTCGGTGAGCGGATGACAATGGCTTCTTCGTCTTCTTAAAGACATTCTTGAATACCATCGACCCAAAACGTCAAATTTCACAAACAAATAACGCTCACGAACTGAACAGCTTGCAATTAAAGCCAGCCTTATTTGACAGTTCTGAGTACGCTACTAGTGCCCCACTTACGCGCAAAATTTTAGTCGTTGTCATCTTTCCAATGTATAAATATGCCTATCAAATTTCGTTTATCTAACACATTTCCAGTGCAATTTTTATTGGACACCTATTCACTTCTTTTGAATTTCACTTTAAATATTTTTTTCGTTTTTGGCTTACTCTTCTAGACAAGACCCGCCCCTTTTTACTTATCTCAATTTCTAAGACCCTTCGGGCAGCCAATGAGAGTCTCTGTCAACACTTGTCATGGACCAATGCAAGAGCAGCCTTTCAGCTCTCCATCTGCTTGAACTTTTTATCTTCATTCACGAAATTTTATCAAACCATTTGCTCGACCAATCAGGAAGCACCTTACCAGCAATAAAAAAACTTCGTTCTGCATCAAATTCACCGCCAGATATGGGATTGGGGGCCGCAAGTGGCCCATATGCCCAGACAAAAGACCGTAAAACCGTTTATCTAACAGAAGTCTTTCTTGGTGTTTTTTCCCGTCAGTGTATATGTGCAAGTGAGGTCAATATCGCAAAGCAACTACACCCAACACAAGTGATGACAGCGTCTCTAGTGACGAAATTTGGAAGATAGGTAATGCTAATCGAAAGCGTAAGGAGATGGAGCAAAATTTTAAATTAGGAAGTTTTAGGACATCAACTAATTAGAATAAAACGACATTTGATTCACACGGATAAAATGAATTGTCTCCTGTATACATAAAAGTTATGAGGTCAGTCTTCTGGACCTACGTCATCATATAACAGCTACTCGTAATTATGTGACACCTTCCATGATGAAAAATGTACTTTCAGAATTACCACCGACATGACGAGTACAAATGTGTACCATGAGCAATGGTGAAATATTCAAACATACTCGATATTAACAAGCTATCACTTTGGTTGCGTTTGCCTTTTTTTTGAGTATGATGTCATCAAGTTGTAATGACGTACGGAATTCATACAATAAATTTCTTCATTACTATGAGTATTCTTTTAAAATGCTTACACAAAATGTGGAGTGCATTGATTTCGAACATTTTTGGGTATTCAGGAGAAAATTGATCTTGTCCGTGTGGGGCAAATGTCGTTTCGTACTAATTAATTAATGATGTAAAACTTTTTAAGGGGGTCCGGCACTTTCTATAGGAGCCCATGTTAAAATTGCGTAAGTTTATGTACCTTTTTCTTAGAAACTACTTGCTCCTCATAGATGAAATTTTTACATTAGGTTATATGTACTATCAATAAACCCTTAGGGGAGGGTTTTGTCTTTTTACTAAAAATTGAAATAATTATGAATTTTTTAAAAAATCTCCAATTCCCCCCCCCCCTAAAATTTAGTTTAAAAAGGCGTTATCTAAAAAAGTTTGCTAGGTATTTCTTATCCCCCCATATAAATGTGTAAACATGTTCGGCAAAATAAACAGGATTTTTTACGTAGATATGTGACTATGGATGAAATATGGATTCATTACTACACGCCTGAATCTAAAAGATCTTCAGCTGAGTGGACAGCAGCCAGTGAAAGGCGTCCAAAGTGACCAAAAACTCAAACGTCAGCTAGCAAGTTAATGGCATCCGTATTTTGGGATGCGCATGGGATTTTGTTTATTAACTACCTTGAGAAAGGCAAAACAATTAATAGTGAATATTACATGGCGTTATTGGATCAACCCAATGAAAAAAATAAAGAAAAAACGCCCTCATATGCAAAAGAAAAAAGTACTGTTTCATCAAGACAATGCTCCGTGCGACAAGTCTACGAAAACGATGGTCAAATTGAAAGAATTGCCATTCGAATTACTTTCCCAACAATCGTACAGTCCAGATCTAGCTCTCAGTGAATACTGGCTGTTTGTAGATCTTAAAAGAATGCTACAGGGAAAGAGGTTTGGTTCAAATGAAGAAGTGATTTTCGAAGTAGAGAAGCCTATTTTGAGAGCAAACACAAATCATTCTACGAAAAAGGTACTAAAAAATTAGAAGAGCACTGGGATGCATGCATCACTCTTGAAGGGGAGTATCATGATAAATAAAGTTCAATTTTGCAGAAAAGTTGTTGTTTTATTTGTTAGGCCCGGGACTTATTGAGTGATGTGTTAACTACGCTGATGACTACCTTCCTCTCTTGATGCTCCAAATTTTGGCAACCCAATGCTATGGTTTCAACCATGTGGATTTGTTTCCAATTGCCTTTTTCTTATAAACGAAAGTTTTTGAAATAAGCCTGCGGGATTTGCCAACAACGGAAAAAATTGCGATAAAACTGCCTCAAGAATGCCGCATATCTCAAAGATGAAGTCGTGACAGTCTAATGCAGTGCTTCTCAATCTTTCATTATTTGCGACCCAATATTCAACCATAATTTTCCTCGCACCTCCCACCTCCATACAATAACAATGTATTTAATTAAATAATAGTATACTTTGACGCTAAACCTACAACACTACTTTAACCACTTCAGTGCCCCCAGCGTATATAAACGTCTCACTCAACCATTACGTAAATTGTCCCAACGTGTATATACGTCTGTCCAAAATACGATCTTTGCTGTGAACTGCTCTCCATAAAATTATTCTGAAGGCTTTATATTGCAATAAAATCCCTTAACAATGTTTGCGAAGGATTTACTTATACCAGAGGATTTACTTATTTATTCCTTTTCTACTCCCTCCTCTCCCAATACACCACATGCCTACGTGTTAAAAAATGACATTATGGTGATAGCGTAATTTTTAATCGGCATTTAAGGGATTAATTATAAACTGTAGAAATTATCAAGATGTGTTAATTTTTGCATGTAATTTTAAATAGGAGAAGCCCATGGAGTTACTCGTAATCAATAAATTTGTTCTTAACACTTCGTATTGTTAAATTAATTATAAAATATTTTGCGCATAGTACTGATATATTTATTAATGTATTACATCAGTGTAATTGTGTATTTTATTTTTTATGTAGAATGTATTTTGTAGTTTACTTTCAGTAAATTAATAATTTTTTAAATAATTTTTGTTTTTGACTTTACAATATGTTCGTGCCCCCTCGCAGGGTTATGTCACCCCCCAAGGGGTTCGCGCCCCACAGTTTGAGAAACACTAGTCTAATGCTTATGGTCAAAAACTCGTGGTAGGCGTGTCATGAGTTTGAGCTAAATGCCACTGACGACTAGCTATGCAGAGAGCATTATGCGAGTTAAATTTTTGTGGCTCTAACGTCCTCCCGTTGGCATGATATGATATTTTGGAGAAGGGGTACCAGCTATGTGAATTGAACCCTTCTCATTTGACCATGGCTCAAAATTACGAAGTTCGTCTCAATAGCCTTCGTGCTGCTTTAAGTTTGTGATGGTAATAAAACACTCACATTTCTCAAAAATGCAGAATATTCATATGCGCTAATTATAAAGTTATATTGCGGGAAAAAAGGGCGTTTTCGAAATACAAAGTGTTTAAAATTAATCAACATATTTGAAATTTGAAACGTCAACTTGTTTCAAAACCGTCACCTACTTTTCACCATAGTTGACATATTTATATGCAGCGTGATTGCGCCTCATAATGTCACCAGAGGATGCCGGACTTCGTACTCTTTGGGATAGAAAACAGGTAAGCAGAGCTTGTTTACATGCATTTAATTTGTTGAAGAGGGACAGTTTTTGACTAGAGATACCATTACACCTCCATCGGAGACAATACGAGCCACCTTCAGAGTTCGAGAGGGGAAGAATCATTGGGATGATAGAAACCAGGTGGTCAGCTCCCCCCCCCAGACTATTCTGACTTTACTGAGAAGAAGTCTTGGGACCAAAGGACAAGAGGGAGGTCTTTAACAGGGCAACCAGGCTTAGGACCCCCTCGACAGATCAATAGTATAGAAAACTGACATATCATACGAAACGCACTCATAGTGCTAATTGTCTTATTGTCCATCATCCATACACTGGCAGCACTTTCACTTCGGGCCTCTATATCAGTCCGTATTATCGCAAGGTGGCTGGATGAAAGAAAGTACGTATCGAGGCTCCCGTTGTGCATGTACTTCCAAAAACATTCCTTCACATTGCTTCCGTTTGTAGATGTGTAGAGTTCGAATGAATTAGACTGCAACTGTATGGAATCGGGTCGTCTTCAGCGACGAATCAAGATTCAATTTGGTCAGTGATGATAATCGTTTACGCGTGTGGAGGAGGCCCCGTTGTAAACGTCTCAATCCTGCCTACACTGTACAACGGCACACCACTCCCACAACAGGTGTAACGGTATAGGATGCCAACACATATGACACATGTCACCCCTAATATTAATCCAGTACAACAAGACAGTTCAGATGATGATGATAAATGCCCAAAGGGAACGAGCTCACCCGAAGAAGGTTTAGAGCTACAATCCGATCCCTCAGGAAACAACCACCTTCACTTCCAGTCTATTGTAAAAAATCAAAGTTTACATTCTATACAATTCCAAATTTCTAACAAATGCATAAAAATAAAATTATCTTAAACAAATGCACTATAAAGACCAAAAAAAAGAAGAAAAAGAGACATGAAGCATAAATAATAATAATATTAAAAAAAATGTTTCTTTCGAATCAAATTTTCAGTTAACGACTTCCCTTCCTGTGTTGAAATTTTTCACACTAATTGCTCCTTCAATTTAAAGAAAAAGAAACAATTCACAGCTCCGAAGGAGGATTACTTTTTTTGAGATCTCCTTCACCATTTTTTTTAATGAATCGCTGGGTGGGTGAACAGTTTTTAGCTTTTTCGAGCTTTAACCTCCAATCGTTAGATTTTTTTTGAAGTGGACTTCTTTGCGGACGGGAGTAATTGAGAAATTTACCCAGTTTCGCGTAACAGTGAAAGAGCTATTGGAAGTAGTGATTCCCCCATCCCCCTGAAACGTCGCCATGGGGGGGGTACACTAGTGACTTGCGTCATATCCGTGAAAAAGTTGGACGATTGCTAAGGGGGTGCATCAAAAGTATATCTTGCTGCTATGGACGAAAGGCGCTAGGTACTGGTGCCATTAAGTGGGTTCCCTTGCTACTCTCGTAACGAACTCGCGTGGCGTATTTTCGTAGTTTTTATGTAATAAACGTGCCGTTTTCAACGAATAAACGCACCCAAAATATTACCAATATATGGCTCTTCCCGTTACGGGAGTGTCTGGGGCATTGTGTATATGTCATTAACGTTCGCGCCAGAATCGCTACGGATAGCGTCTTGTAAACAAACACAGTGACTTCTGCTAATGATGCATTAAGTTTATATTATTAATTTTTATTTCCATTGAATTAAAATAAATTCTGGTCAGAGAGCCTAGAACAAATGCAAAAAGAGGAAAAGAGTTTCGTGAAAGAAAAAGAAGGCAAAACTCGCAGCAATTCCTGGCGAGTCTATATATCACCAGTTAAAGTTCTGTCGCAGCTTTTATCATCTTTATCCATAAAGTTTTAGCGCTGCACACATCGGAGACTGCTGCAATCGTTGAATCCGATGATGATTAAAAGCCAATTATCTTAACTGGAGACTTTAATGTTAATTTTGCTTCAGAAGAAGCAAAGCCATTCATTGAATTCTTGAAACGGACACTGAATTTGACAATAAATAATTCTAGAGATGGAAAAACAATATATACGCGGAACCACGATTGATGTAGTTTTCTCACATTTTCTTGATCGATTACAATCGAGGATTTTTATATCCTACTTTAGTTACTACACACCTATTGTGTCTTTCTTGGAAAATGATGATGCAGAAAATTTAATAAAAATATTTTCATACAATAAATGAAGTTCGAATTTTATTTGATTAAAGTGATATCAACAGTTTAATATAATTAGATCTATTCCTACATTTACGGCCACCGTTGCCAAAGAAGTTTCACTTCTATCGCAAGGTTTTCCAAGTTTTTTTTTTTAAATTTTTTTTTAGTGACTTTAACGTTTTGTCTCTTGGTCTTTATTAGATAAAAATACTAGATAAATAAAGTAGACTTTAAGAAAAATAAGAAAAATTAAACTTTGAAAATAACTAAATGCATAAAATGCTTGAAAAATATCTTTTTTTGTTAAAAAAAAAAACAAGAAATTACCCTCAAAGTATACTAATATTGTAAACCAAGAGTTAAATCAGGAAATGCAAAATATTGTGTGAGAATAAAAATAGATGACAGCTCAGAGGCAAGTTCGTGACATTCTTCACCCATACATGTATTTCCGGAAACGTCAAGGCGCCCAAGAGACGTTTTTCGATAGGATAATGCTCGCCACACACAGCAAAAGTTTCACAGGATTGTCACCAAAAACCTCATATTTGTCACCAACTGAGCATATCCGGGATCATTTAGGACGGCAAGTTGGACAGAATAAGAGGTTTCTTGAATTAGATGCGCGTTTACAGCGAACGTGAAACGAGATATCGCTGGACATCATACACTACTTATATACCTCAATGCCCGACCGTATCACATCATGTATTCTTGCTAGAGGTAAACTCCAACAGAATACTAAATCCTCCATTCAAATTTGTAATTTTTTTTTACAGTAAATGATCTTTTTGCATGGATTTTGTAATCACGAACTTGTATCAAAGTTGTAGTGAAATTTCTTTTTTTATTCTGACAACTCTTTTTTAGCACGCATGTTTTTTATGGCAATGACTATTTATACATATTGAAACTTTTTACACTTTTGATTTGTTTTAATTTGAAAATACTTGTTCTTTTTTACCGTACAGGGTGTTTATTTATGTATGTTGTCTCTATTTATTGGTTATTTTTTTATATCCGGAATTTCATCAAACTACACGGCTTAAAGCAGAAATTTTTCTGGTTTGATAAAATTTAAAATGTTTTCATTCTGAAACAATCCAAGATATGAAAAAGCAACAGGTGGGAATGTTGCGTATGGTGCAAAATCTAAATTTCTGCTAAAGTGAAGTATATCTCAAAAGACGATTTGAACAACGCTGGGAGTGGTGCCTTTATCAAAAGTCTTTCAGTCCAGCTTTCTATACGCAACCCGGAAAACTTTTCGGTATTCAGAAAAGAATTAATTGCCATAAATGAAGGATTAAAGATCATCCTTGACGGCACTAATCCTAATGACATTTGGGTCCTCACTGACAGTCGGAGCTCGATTCATTATCTACAGGACTAGAGCAATGTATGCGACTTCGTGGGCATACAAATTATCACCCATCTTAAGAATCTAGCCAAGGGAAGGGAAGTCCACTTTCAGTGGTTTCCCTCCCATGTTAACATCTAAGGGAACGATGCTGCAGACATCTTGGCTAAAAGAGGTTGTTCTGAGCCTCTCAACCGGGACTACAAACTAACATATAAAGAAATTTTCTCTATAAAGTAAAAGCAGTCAGACAAGACTGGCTCACCCCTCCCGCCCATCCTTAGTTCAGCAGGAAGACCCCGGGAGGAGCGTTAGAATTCGGAGGTGACAGAAATGATCAAACTGCCATCTCAA
>BMAO01011986.1:0-23169 GCA_019973975.1 Trichonephila clavata
TAATTAGTTTTAAGACCAACCACTATTATGATGCAGACATTAGTTAAATTAATCGAACCTGCGTAAGTCATAATATGTTAAATTAATGAAGTAATTGTAGCGCTGCATCAGCTGGAATGATCCACCGTGATGCAAATTACTTCTGGGTCTTTTCCATCCTCCGGAATCGTGGCAATGGACAATTCGATCGGCACAGGCTTGCCTCCACGGTGAAACACATTGGCATGGGCGAAGAAGGCTAGTTGAGACATGTTGCTTTGAGAGAACTCTGAGAGAGAATGTCTCTGTCTGCTGATGTCTCGCCTTTTATACTCTTTAAGGTCACGTGAATCGATTCTTATTGGCTGATACTCTCCAACATTGAAACACTATCCATATCATGAGGCATCTATATATATTGGATTACTGATCCAACATTGAAACACTATCCATATCATGAGGCCTTTATTGTCTTACTGATCCAACATTGAAACAATATCCATATCATGAGATATCTATTGGCTGATTCTATCCAACAGAACCATGCAAGAACTACACTCGCCATCAGGCACCTTTCGATTGATTCTATCCATCCTTGGTAGAAATCTTGTGGCCTCTTTTTAGTACAAGTTTTTAAAAGAGATGCTCTCCAACGTTGGCACCTTCCTTAACCCAAAAAAAGGGGGGCCAAGTCGACACAAATTCAACTCGGTCCCCTTTTTTTGGGAGCATGAGCAATTTATTTTTACACTACCAAAGCTGAAACTTTGGAGCTCCATTCCGCCTGCAGCTTGTTGAACCGCTGCAGGTATTTTGCAAATTGAAACGATTTCAGCATGGTGCAATGAGACACGTCCCCTTCTTCGTGGAGGTCATCATGCATGGGGATGGGAAAGGTTCCATCACAAAGGGTGTTGAATTTGGGCAGCATCTCCAGAGCCATGGTGGAGAGTCCCAACTCTTTGAATGTTTTTTGCTGCTTTGGGCTTTTGACTACGATGAGGCCTTTTCTACCTTGGGACAGCTGGTCAAACATGCCCCTCACGCAATAGCGCAACCATTGCGCCGGCACACTCTTGGGCAGCGGGCGCACCAGACAAAGACGGGCGTTTTTGCAGGCATTGGAACGCATGTCTTTGGGCGTGGAGGTCAGGTCCTCGTGGTTCACCGTAATGCAGAGCACTTCGGGATCACTGCCATCCCTGGGAATGGTGGCAATCGATAGCTCGATGGGCACTGGTTTTCCCAGGTGGTGCAACACGCTAGCATGGGCAAAATAGGCGGGTTGATTCGACATGTTGCTGAGAGAGAATGATTCTGCTGGCTAGAGGCTGGCGTTATATATGCTTGAGGAGCGTGACGTCAACGCATTCCATGTGCCAAGGCCTTTTGATGCGAGGGCTCCACGTGTTTTTCCAAAGCCCGTTTCCAAGGTTGGGGCATCAGAAGACGCCAAGGGAGGTGTTCATCTCGATGCATTTCCCAATCATCCAACCACGTTAATAATGTCACGTACACATCCACCAAACGCGTGCATTGCGTGAGATTCAACGCGTACGCCTCCTTATTGTGGGGTTGATACGCCTCCCAAACTCGGTGAGACGGGGGACGACCCAATTGAAAAAATCTCAACTCGACTCCTGGATTCCACGTCAAATCCAAATGACTCGTAAACACGACCACTGTTTTTTAAAACGACCGAGGAACGTGCACACCAAAATTGGGCTAACAAATGATGGTGTAAGGATAGTCTTGCTCGAAATATGTGACTCGATCCGGCCACCAACCCAGATTTCCAAAAACAATCGTAGTGCGAGAACGACACTGGTCCAATAAATTTTGTACAGAAACCATTTTTTTTACATCCTCTTGTTTAATGTGTCAAGGTTGGTATATTTTTGGACAAAAAAATCAGACTTGTTTCCATAAAACATTTTCTTTATTTACAAAAAATATTTACAAAAAATTATGTACAAAACAATCATTATTTACAATATATATATACACACAACTGCCAAGATTTACTTGCAACACAAATTTACAGGTTCTTTTACTTTAAACCCAACAGTTTGTCTTTTCAAAGGGTTCATTCTGGGTATTGTCAAATCCAGGGGTGCTTCCGGCTGTTCCATGGCCAACCCCTCTTCAAAATGGTCCAAAAACGATATAATGTCATTATTTGGATCAAAGAGGGAAGGCACCGTATGAATCAGCTGGGGTTCTTGTGCATGGGCTGGAGGGGGAGGGCTTCCATCACTTGTTCAGGCACCAAGCAATCTCCAAATACGTTTGACATTAAATGGTCAAACGAAGTCTCCACAGGGGGATCTGGAAACTGGATCTGCTGAGGTGGTTGAGCATTAGGTGGATCTGGAAATTGGATCTGCTGAGGTGGTTCTAGAAATTGGACAGGTGGATCTGGAAATTGAATCTGCTGAGGTGGTTGAGCAACAGGTGGATCTGGAAAATGGATCTGCACAGGTGGTTGAGGCACAGGTGGATCTGGAAAATGAATCTGCACAGGTGGTTGAGACACAGGTGGATCTGGAAAATGGATCTGCTGAGGTGAATCTGATAATTGGATCTGCTGAGGTGGTTGAGACACAGGCGAATCTGACAAACGAATCTTTTGAGGTGGTTGAGACACAGGTGAATCTGACAAACGAATCTTTTGAGGTGGAATGGACACGGGTTGAGGAGCAGCCAAGGCAGGTCTGGCAATCATCACAGGGGGTCGCACGACCGGTGTAACGAGTGTTTTGTGGGATTTTTTTGGAATCCTAAAATGTTTCTCGGAGGGAGGATACACCTCTTCCTCCAAAGGTCGCTTGCTCGTCTCACCATGAGCCGGGGTCGGAGGAGGCAGTTTGTAGGCTTTTTGGTCATATCGCTTCAACTTTCGGAAATCCCCCAGGTTGAATCCGCTCTGAACGAGTTGAGGAAGAATGGTTTCGGGAATAATGTCCACCCCAAATACGGTCTTTTGCACTGTGAGTAAAATGTAATGAGTTCCTCCCGGGATGGGATACGCCGTATGGTGCTCCAACACTTTGCGATGATAGAGCATTTGGTCAAATGGCTCAAAACTCCTCCTATACAGATTGAGTTTGCTTTGATGCTTTAAACTGGAGAAGGGCAGTTGGTACATTAGCATGGGCACATGGGTTGTTTGGATCAAATGAATCTCTCCCGGTTTCACGGTGCGAAATCCAAAGGTAAAGCCAGTTTTTACGATAAACATGTTTTGGTGCATGAATTCCATCCGTTTGTCCGTATTCTTCAGCAGTCGATCGGGATTTCTCATTAAGCCTTACGACACCTTATCCCACGTCATCTCATCGGGTTCAAAGGGATTTTGGATCCTCGCCGCCAACACGCCCCACTTGAAATTGTCCAAATACGATCGTCTGCAATGCCAACTTACGTGACAAAACATGACAAACACACGTTTCGTGGCCATCTCCTGATACAGGATGAATGCTTTGACGAGGCCCTGTCGAGCTGCATATTCCAACGTCTCGGTTTTCTCAGGTAAGGTCACTGGCACCACGGTGGTGGATAGGTGCTCTGGGAAGGCATCGATTGCGTCCATGCTGCTGGCGAGTCGAGAGGCAACTGATTTGAAGCGTCCAAACGAGCTCTCCTTTTATACGTTTCAGACAGGATGTGGGCGGAGCTTGCACAAACCAATCTTGCTCACGAATGAAAAATGGGATTGATGGGTTGATGCAAGATGGCGCACATGCCTTGCCCGGCTACCCAACGATGACAATGTGTCTCGTTCCATAAGGGACATTCTCCCCTATTTTGTTCGTTGGCATTTAACAGCATCACAGGGATCATTTTGAACGGACTGGCTGAGCTCCAACTCGCTTGAATTTCTTTAAATTTGAGCTTGGATTGATGATCCGTCACACAAATGGTACCGACATTGAGATAATGTAAATAATTTAAATAGTTCGTTGGGACATTGCCGATCCAAGGCATACGAGACGACACCGTTGGTGAGCGTGAATCCCTGGTCTCGGAGACACAACACGGCCAAACCTTGGCTGTGGAAAAACACTTGAGCCGACACTTGAGACGTGGGAATCAATCGATGGGCATACGGGGGTCGCCTGGGTCTAAAATCAGGTCTACGATAGGGTGGTCTGAAATCGGGTCTGTGATACAACCTAGGATCTCGGGGCCCATTCTCGTTTCGTCGAGGAGAAGGTCGAAAATCTCGTTGAATGATGGAAGCTACCTTTCTCACAGGTGAATCTGCCCGTCGCTTTGGTGAATTTGACCTTTGCCTTGGGGAGTCCATCTTTCGCTTTGAAGAATCCATCTTTTTTACAGGTGAATTTGACCTTTGCTTTGGTGAATCCATCCTTCTGACAGGTGAATCCATCTTATGAACAGGTGAAGATACCTTCCGAACAGGTGTAGATATCTTGTGCACAGGTGAAGGAACAATGGGTTCAGGTGCAATAGGTGATTCCACGGAATCAGAGGATTCTTGAAATTCCATTCGTTGTCGAGACTCAATGGATTGTTCAGGTACCATAGGTGGTTCAGGTAAAGATTTTTAAATCATGGAATCCTCTTGAAATGGCTCATGGGATGGAGAAGCCACTGGAGTCGGTGGTAAAGGTGAAACAGGTGCTGGTAAATTGAACATGTCAATCAAATCATCATACTCTGGACAAGAATCCATTGTGAACGATTGAGTAGGATGAGACGCGTTCAGTATTTGTACTCTTCTCTCAAAAAATATTGAAAGCTTAAAAAAAATTTTTTTAAATTTTTTTTTTATATAACGTTGGTAAGTTTTCAAACAAGGTTGGAAAACCTTTTGAACAAGGGTTCTCCAAACATGATCTAAAGTAGAATGATTACGAGAGAACGTTGGCATGTCGTGGTAACCTTGGTACTCTTTTCCATCGCCATGGGTTAATCATTTTGAGCTTTCGTTGGCTCTGTATCATTCTTTTCAATATTTTATCTACGACCAATGTACTTTGCAATTTATTTTTCAATGTATTCATTTCTGTGTTTAACTCTTGTTCTTTGGCTATCCACCCATCTCTTTCAGTTTTCCACTCGTTTTCTTTGGTTTCCCATATTTTATTTTCAACTAATGTATTTTCCAATTTAAATTTTAATATCATTATTTCAGCGTTCAACTCATTTTCTTTTGTTTTCAACACGTCCTTTTCCTCTTTCAACAAGTCTCTTTCCTCTTTAAATATGTCTCTTTCCTCTTTAAATATGTCTCTTTCCTCTTTAAATATGTCTCTTTCCCTTTGAATAAGGTCGCATTTCGCATTCATCTCGCTGAGTTTGGACCTTAACAAGACTTTTTGGTCCATGGCCCACTCTTGCTTTATCTTTTTAATTTCATTCATCATGTTTTGTTGTTTGCGGGACAATACATACATTTCGTCTCGGATCCCTTGAAACAAATATTCACCCCCCTGGTTTCTCTCCTTTAAATACAATTTTGTGTTACCGTAGAGCGTCACATACAGAGGAGTCTCTTCCCCCGTCACCTGGTATTGGAAAGGAAACACGCAATTTAAAAATTTCCATCCCGTCACGTGAATCGGTACATTCCATTTCAAATGACCCCACGTGTCTGGTAAACATTTGATCACCTTTTCCCAACTGGCCACATTTTTATTTCCAAGTTGTTCCAACAGTAATCTTTCTATTCCTCCTGGAAAAAGCGTACAGAGAAAGGCAATACTATGCGCGTGCAGGGGTCGATTCATGTGGAAATGGGACCATTGTTCCGGATTCATTAATTTTTCGGGAATTTTACCCCCGTCACACGACGATTTGGTTGGCTCACGTACACAATGGTTCAAACTAAATGAAAGGCACTCTGAATCTTGACACATTTCTTGGCCCGACCAGCAGAGGGAAATTCATAACGAACTTTACCCTTCCAAATCTCTTCAAACGCACTTTCTTGCTCATACGCCAAAATCATGTGTCGATGCTGTATTTTACCCCTCTGTCTCTAATCCATCGCAGAGACACCAAAAGGGTAAAATGACAAATTGATTCCGAATCATTTCCATTTCCTTACAAAACGTATCAAAAATGTTGTGTTTGACCATAATGTGAAACCATACCCAATCTCCTTTCAAGTAGCGCTGAATAATCCCCCACACATCTTTACCCAAACCATTGTCAAATTTTATTCCCTCTTCCCATAGGTCGGGTTTCTCAAAGATTGAATCATAAAAATTGTCCCTCAATCTGGGACGACCGTACATTTCACGAGGTATCGGTTGAAAGTGCCTACACCCACATACTTCTGGCACCCTTTCCTCTTGTTCCGTCTCCTCCTCATCGTCCGAGAATTCCCAGAGATCTTTGGCTTCGTTTGCAAAACGTATCAAGCACGATAAAACGTGATTTATGTGGTCGGGATGTTTCTTTTCTTTATGATTCCAGTGTTTTTTACCAAAACAAAACACGCATTGCTTGCGAAAATTTAAGGAATGTTTTTCGGATGCATGTTTGTAATAAAAATGACCCAATGTCATTTGCTCATGACAGTTGGGACAAGACACGTGATCCTGTAAATGCTTGTTGAAATGTTGGTAGAAGGATGTACGTGTAGTTGTGCTTTTGCGTGCCATAAAAAATTTTTTGGAGCAACCACTAAATCATCCACACTCTATAAACTTTATCTTGCATCAACTTTTAAACTATATCTTGCGCGACAAAAAAAAAATTTATTTTTTATTTTTTAGTGGATTACTTGTCACATGTATCTCAACATTTTTACATTTTAAACTTTACTTGTCCCTGAAAGATTTTTAAATTTCCAATTTTCTTTTTTTATTCCATCCTTTCATTTTTGTTGGATTCTCCAATTTCTCTCCTATTTTTTCGCTTACCCAGTCACTCTTGGACATTTGATTGGGTCAGTCCGACGTTGATGAGTGTTGCTATTGCGTCTCTGACGTCAAATCTATGAAATTGGAGGGCACATTTACTGTCAAATTATGAAATTGGAGGGCACATTTATCTGCCAAACCTATGGGGAGAATTTATCCGTCAAACCTATGAAATTGTATGAGGGACATTTATCCATCAAACCTATGAAATTGTATGAGGGACATTTATCCATCAAACCTATGAAATTGGAGGGGAGAATTTATCCGTCAAACCTATGAAATTGGAGGGGAGAATTTATCCGTCAAACCTATGAAATTGTATTAGGGACATTTATCCATCAAGCCTATGAAATTGGAGGGGTACATTTATCAGACCCAATCTATGAAATTGGAGGGGCCCATTTATCAGACCAAACCTAGAAATTGGAGGGGGAAGTTTATCTGTCCAATCTATGAATTTGGAGGGGGAAATTTATCCATCCAATCTATGAAATGGGAGGGGGGAGTTTATCCAGCCAATCTATGAATTTGGAGGGGGAAATTTATCCATCCAATCTATGAATTTGGAAGGGGACCTTTATCCATCCAATCTATGAAATTGGAGGGGGGAGTTTATCTGTCAAACCTATGAAATTGGAGGGGCATCTTTATCCCAACACACCTAGAAAGGGGAGGGACCCCCTCTCTGTGTTAAAGGATAGGAATCTCCTCGATTTGTCAAACCTTTGAAAAGAGCGCTATTCTTTAGACAATAACCCCTATTCTTTTCAAAATACACTCTCTATTTAAGAAAAAATTCCTTATATTCCAACTTTTATCCAGTTTCAAGAGTGTAACGCAAGAGTGTAACGAAAAAGCAGGTTATGATCTATGAAGTTAACATTATCTTTAGTATAGTAATAAGTATGTAATAAGTATGTAGGGTAGGTAAGCTTTTTCTTTATTACTGGAAAATGCTGGTTTTTTCTGGTTGATGGAGTAGCGAGTATGTGTGACGAGAATGATTCTTGTTTCTTGCAGGGGATGAAAATTAAAAATCATTTCAACGGCAACAGTAAATTTCCACATCAAACCTTCCAACGTTGGTGAGAGGAAGGATGTTTCCATGTTTTCCTAACCCCCTTTGTGTTTCCTTCTTTAAATTTACTTTTTGGAGTTTCCCTCTTGGAGTTTCTCCGTTTGAGCGATGCCCTTGGAAGGAGACGTGGGTCTTCAGACATGTCCCCCGTTGGATGGGATTCATTGGATAGAACTCCCATGGAGAGGCTTCCTTTCCATGATTCGTTCTTTGTATCCCCCTTTCAACTGTTTCTTCAACATTCTTACTACACAGTTCCATATTGTTTCCCATCTCGAGTTTTTTTACCTGAAAAGCACTCCAGATGTCCCTTTACAGGCCTCTTTACCTGTTTGAAACATTCTTACAACACGGTTCCATTTTATTTGCCCTCTCGAGTTTTTTTTTACCTGAAAATCACTCCATATGACCCTTTACAGGCCTTTTTACCTGTTTGAAACATTCTTACAACACGGTTCCATTTTGTTTCCCATCACGATTTTTTTTTACCTGAAAAGCACTCTACATGACCCTTTACAGGCCTTTTTACCCGTTTGAAACAGGCCCAAAAAATAGGCCCAAATCCGTAACAGCATTTAATAAGGAACCTTTTGTTTCTTAGTTCATGATGTATGTAATAATAAGGTGAGTGAAAGAATGAAAATGAAAAGAAGAAATGAATCAAAAATAAAAATAATTTAATAAAATACAGGTGAATTGAATAAAATATAAAAAGTCATTTCAATGGCAGAGGGACAAATAATTTTCTCAACAAATCCACATCCAATCTTCCAACGTTGGTGAGAGGAGGGACCCAAAAAAATGGGAAGGATGTGCTAAGCACATCCTTTCCATTTTTTTGGGTTTGACACTCGAGGTTCAAACAGTCTGCCTACACAGGGGGCATGTGGTACTCTGGGTCCACTCCAAACACACTCTGTGAAACGTGTGTCCACATTGGGTCGTGAGGGGGAAATTCATGGGCTCCAGGCAAATGGGACATTTTTCAGGCACGCCAAACACGGGATCTGGAAAGGGAGCACTGTACAAAAGTTGCAGTGCCGTATGACCCAGCGTCACCCATTGTTCCAAATCCTGCGAGCCCAAATAAGACCAGGCCACGGTCGCATTTCGGTACAGATCGGGTTTCATACATTCTGTCCAAGTGCCCCGAATGCAGGCGCCGTGATACCATTCAGCCCTCTTGTGGAGCACAAGGTCCTCGGATTTGAAAGGTTCGACAGCGCAGAGAAAGGGGAGAGAGCGCAATTTTCCAGATTCCCCCGAAGGACAGAGAACGTTTCACAAGGCATCCAGGTCGTGGAAATGGCGTCGAAAGTCCTGCACCGTCAACAGCTCTGGAATGGGTAAGGCATTCAGACGATTCCGGAATTCTTTTAAAAAGGCAGCAAAGTCCCCGAAATCGGGGGACGAATACTTGACCAGGCAGTGTGCAAACGCTAAATCGTCTCGCATCGTGAGGAATGAATGAGCTCTCTCGCCTCGAGTGCCTCGCTTTTATAGCAGGGAGAAGGCTTCTGATTGGTCGATGCAACTGATACGAAATTTCAAGGCTGGTAGGATTTAAAAAGGATTCATGAGTAACACTTTCAATTCAACCTTGGCTTGAAAAGAGACTTATGCTGCTAGCAAAATTATTTTTTCGTAAGTATTACTTTCAACCTTGGCTGGAAAAGAGACTTGTGCTGCTAGCAAAAGTATTATTTTTGAGAGATTGTAGCGTCATTTTTTGCAAGTGTTTCATTCCATAGGTTCCAACCTTGGCATATTTATTGACCCAAAAAAATGGGAGAATGATTACTGGTCTCGAGCTATGCTCCTTTCCATCAATCATTCTCCCATTTTTCTGGGGCTCAACACAATGTCTACCTCTAAAGGTCGGGTTCTCTCAATGGATTGGTTGCCCTGCAGAGAGGACAGGTGTTTTGCACGTCCAGATGTTGTAACAAGCACCGCATGTGTAACAGGTGCCCACAATGCGTTCTTTCAGGCCAGTGCATGGGACTCAGACAAATGGCACATGAATCTGGTACTTGAAACACGCTCTCGGGCCATTTCAATCCATAGCACCCATCCAACACTGCTTGAGCCAAGTGGGTCCAGGCGGTCAGGTGTTGGGGACCGTGCCTTCTCCACGCCTTGTAGGCCAAGTGATACAGTTTCAGTTTCGCCAAACTAGTCCAAAGGGCTTGTAGAAAGGCCCCTTTTCCTTTGGCAGCCTCCTCCTCCAAATAATCACTGTGCAGGTGGGCCGGTTCTGCATACAAAACACATTCAAAGGTGGGCAGGTCACGGGGCTCGTAATCGGGCAACACCTTTTGCAGCAGTTCAGCAACGGTTACATCGCAGATGGACTCGACCGTTGTGATGTCAGAGGGCATCATGGTCTGCAGGCACTTTCGAAAATTAATCATAAAGGTAATGTAGTCTCCAAGATTAGCCTCCTGGTACTTGGCCAGATAGAGTGTAAAAGCTTTCTCGTCTTCCATGTCTCAGGAATAAATGAAGCAGAGAGCGTCTGAGCCCTGCTTTTATAGTCGAGAGAAGGAGGAAGTGGTTTCTGATTGGCCGATTGTTTTGATAAGGGTTCCCAAGGATGAAAGGAGGTAACCTTTCAAGAGACAAAGTTCCATGTCATCATCCAACCTTGGGATCTCATATAAACCAAAAAAAGGGGAGAATGGGCCAAAGCCCAAACTCCCCTTTTTTTGGTAGGAAAGAAAACAGACGCTTCATTACAATAAAAACAATTATTTATTGACATTCTTTACAGGATGAGGTTGAAGGATGAAACGACACATACCGGATTTCAACAGAGGATGATGTTCGGGCACAAACAAAACAATGGTATGGGTTGGTTGAGTAGGGGCTTTTGGTTGGATGGCGAGTTTTTTATTGGGCAAGAAGGGTGGTTGTTCCAAGAGTCTCTTGCCAAGCTCCAGGTGGGAAGAATAGGCCTGGGTACTCTTGTTGCATCGAGTCATCAGAGGTGGAGTAGGCAGGCGTGATGTCACCTCGACATGGGCTCCAGTCATCTAAACAGAGGGATCCACCCTCTCCAAAGGTGTGACTGGTCTCTCGGGTAAGGATTCCACAAGTCTTTTAGCCGGTGTAGAGACACATTTAGCAGGTGGAGAGACACTTTTAGCAGGTGGAGAGACACTTTTAGCAGGTGGAGAGACACTTTTAGCAGGTGGAGAGACACTTTTAGCAGGTGGAGAGACACTTTTAGCAGGGGGTGTAGGAATTTTGTCAGCTGGTTGTTCAACAGGTGGAGAGGCACTTTCAACAAGTGGTGTATGAATTCTCTCAGGTGGAGAGGCCCTTTCAACAAGTGGTGTAGGAATGTTCTCAGGTGGAGAGGCACTTTCAACAAGGGGTGTAGGAATGTTCTCAGGTGAAGAGGCACTTTCAGCTGTTGCACGTTCCTGAGAAGGCTTTCTTTTTACACCAGCCCTCAAAAACGCCATCTTCAAAGATGCCGTCTTGGAAGCGTTTTGGGATTGCATCTGACGCATGTCCTGCACCTTTTGGATAAAGTCTTGGATCCATTTCCTAACCAAGATGGAATCGGGGATGGGAGAGTGTTGAACCTGCAAGACGGGCGAGGTTTTGTAGCTTTCCACAAAGAGGTTGCCTGGATTCTCTACCAAAGCAAAGCCCATTTGGAGACTTGAGTACAAACCTTCTATCTTGGTAAATTACGGTCGGATTGGGTCCAAACTTTTTCCATGGGGGGTCATGGGGACCCCCCTGGTGAACCGGAAATGGCGATATCTCGGCTCCTTTGGGGCCTTTATAGACGTGTGACCCCTCAAAAGATTCAGATTCGTTTGTAGTTTACAAAACATCCATCGGTTTGGACCTAGACCCCCTGGTTGAGGAACTATGCTAAAAAAAGACCCCATGGCCTGTTTTAGATTTTCTCCTCATCTAAAGGTCCGATTTCCAAACTGTTTACGTTGTTGAATAGAACATAAAAGGACCTAGCGTGTGATGCTATGGATATGGACATTGGGTATCGGGTTTGGATCCTAGGCTCTAAAACGTATCGACAATAAAAAGGGACCTTGCTCAGCCCCAACGCCCCTAAGGTAGTCTAGTAACCTATCCATCTGTTTGGAATATCAAGCTCTTTCGAATGATACCCCTTACAAGGCCCTATCCCCCATAGGAGGGTCTCTAGGGTTAAAAAACAGGTGTAACCTTGTCTTGAACCTATCAAGCTTTTGCAACATGTCAAATGAAAGAGACGATCAAGTAGATGGCAACACTCTACACGCTTTTGCCTTACGGAGGGTCTGTAATGAGTGAAAAAAAAACAAAATTCAGAGGCAAATTGCGGGGCTTCTATGGCACCTATGAACTTGTGTGGCACATTGTATGACGTGGGCTTCAAGCCCTGTCGAATCATGTACAACTCTTGGGTATACCCCCCATAGGAGGGTCTCGAGAGCCTGGAAAAGAACACAGTTTTGATTTTCAGTTGTAATGTTCTTCTGACCCTCCTATGGGGGATCGGTCTACACCATGAGTAGTTTTGTCATCTACTCGTGCACTCAAACCATTTGAAGGGTCACAATCCCTTATCGGCTCCATAGGAGTCGAGTTATTTTCGATCAAAACTGTGTTCTTTTCCAGGCTCTCGAGACCCTCCTATGGGGGTATACCCAAGAGTTGTACATGATTCGACAGGGCTTGAAGCCCACGTCATACAATGTGCAACACAAGTTCATAGGTGCCATAGAAGCCCCGCAATTTGCCTCTGAATTTTTTTTCCAATCATTACAGACCCTCCTATGGGGGGTAAGGCAAAAGCGTGTAGAGTGTTGCCATCTACTGGATCGTCTCTTTCATTTGACATGTTGCAAAAGCTTATCGGCTCCATAGAAGCCGAGATAGGTTCAAGACAAGGTTACACCTGATTTTTAACCCTAGAGACCCTCATATTGGAGATAGGGCCTTGTAAGGGGTATCATTCGAAAGATCTTGATATTTCAAACAGATGGATAGGTTACTCGACTACCTTAGGGGCGTTGGGGCTGAACAAGGTCGCTTTTTAGTGTCGATACGTTTGGGAGCCTAGGATCCAAACCCGGTACCCAATGTCCATATCCATAGCATCCCACGCTAGGTCCTTTTATGTTCTATCCAACAACGTAAACATTTTGGAAATCGGACCTTTAGATGAGGAGAAAATCTAAAACAGGCCATGGGGCCTTTTTTTAGCATAGTTCCTCAACCAGGGGTCTAGGTCTAAACCGATGGGTGTTTTGTAAACTACAAACGATTCTGAATCTTTTGAGGGGTCACACGTCTATAAAGGCCCCATAGGAGCCGAGATATCGCCATTTCCGGTTCAACAGGGGGGTCCCCATGACCCCCCAGGGAAAAGTTTGGGCCCAATCCGACCGTAATTTACCGAGATGGAAGGTTTGTACTTGATTCCATAGCATTATAATGCGAAAAAATCACATTAAGCCTATGGGCCGCGTTTTCTGTAACCCTAGAGACCCTCCTATGGGGAGTAGCGTCTTGTAAGGGGTATTATTTCAAAGGGTTTGTCATTCCAAACAGATGGATAGGTTAGACCACTACCTTATGACCCCAAGGTTCCGAGCTAGGCCCCTTCGTAGGGTCGATACGTTTTGGAGCCTAGGATCCAAACCCAGTATCCAATGTCCATATCCATAGCATCACACGATAGGACATTTTATAGTCTATCCAACAACGTAAACAGTTTGGAAATCGGACCTTTAGATGAGGAGAAAATCTAAAACAGGTTAAATGGGCTTTTTTTAGCCTAGACCCTCAACCAGGGGTCTAGATCTAAACCAAAAATGTCATTGTACACTACAAATGATTCTGAATCGTTTGAGGGGTCAAACGTCTATAAAGGCCCCATAAAAGCCAAGATATCGCCATTTCCGTTTCACCAGAGGGGGTCCCCATGACCCCCCATGGAAAGAGTTTGGACTCGATCCCATTGTTATTTACCGAGATAGAAGGTTCGAGCCCGATTCCATGGAACCAGTGGATTCCATACACTGAAAAAAATCACAAGTCCTTTAACATTAAGTCTACGGTGCGTGACGTCACTTGAATCTGATTGGTCAATTTTCAACCTTCAGAATGTGCAATTAAGCATGGAAAAGTTTTCCGCCACGAACGAACTACTGCACAATAAAATCTTGACAAGAATTCTCTCTACAAAAAAAAAAAAAATTTTTTTTTTGTGAGAACATTCATTTATCCTCTTCAGCAGTCAAATGAAGACTGCGAGATTTCAAGCTCGTGATCTGCTTATAAAGGAAAATTGACCAATCAGATTCAAGTGACGTCACGCACCGTCACATTACAATTGAAAAGTAAAATGACAATTGTAATACACGCAGCACTCCAAGACAACAACTCTAGCTAGACAAAAATGAGAGGTCTCACTAAAAAAAAAAATTTTTTTTTAGTGGGTGCCTTTTAAAAACTCACAACCTTTCTCCACAACCATCATCTTATTTGCTTGTCCAGTTTATAGTGCCGTTTCAAAGTTTACTTGAAATTTTATTTTCATTTTTAATTTATCGTGCTAGACTATGCCAGTCGTTTCCGTTCCATGCTTTTGTCGACGAGATTGTTTAGTGTGTGGTCGGGGAGAAGAACCACTCCATGATTGTGCGATTCACTTTATATTGGATTCGATGGTGTTTGAAGAACACATGTTGTTCGGTGAGCCCACCGAATTGAAATTGGAGCAAATTTTAGAGAATGGAAAAGTTTATTTACCCCGAGCCATGCACATGACGGATGAAAACAGCAAACGTTGGCAAAGAATGTACCACTTTATCAAAAGTGGTGGTTGGAGATACTTAACAACCTCATAATGTACAGTAAAGCATTGAAAACATTTCCAACACCCTTGTCAAGATGTAAAATAAAATGTAGACAACGTTGTGTAAAAAAAAAAATTTTTTTTTTTACACAACGTTGTCTACATTTTATTTTTTTCCCTGATGGAGAGTATAAAAGTACCACTGCTTTCCGTTGCTCCTCACACACACTCAGTGTTTCCTCGAGTCAACATGTGGTTCAAACTGCTTTTACCCAATCAACACTATCCGTTGGCTGCCATGGTGGGACGAGATGGCAAGCTCTACTTTCGACTGGTTGACGTTGGAGCTCTCTTGGGTCGATCCAAAGTGTACGAATTTGCCAAACGTTACGACAACCTGGTCATTCAAGGCAAGGATGTGCTGCCGCCTTACAACGCTATCCAATCATGACTCAAAAAACTAAACTCGTGACTCCCGATGTAGTCTTTAGCATTTTGGAGGCCGAACTCTCGTCGTTGGCCGCGAGTTTTGCCTCCAGTCTCCAAATGGGCTTTGCTTTGGTAGAGAATCCAGTCAACCTCTTTGTGGAAAGCTACAAAACCTCGCCCGTCTTGCAGGTTCAACACTCTCCCATCCCCGATTCCATCTTGGTGAGGAAATGGATCCAAGACTTTATCCAAAAGGTGCAGGACATGCGTCAGATGCAATCCCAAAACGCTTCCAAGACGGCATCTTTGAAGATGGCGTTTTTGAGGGCTGGTGTAAAAAGGAAGCCTTCTCAGGAACGTGCAACAGCTGAAAGTGCCTCTCCACCTGAGAGAATTCCTACACCCCTTGTTGAAAGTTCCTCTCCACCTGAGAGAGAATTCCTACACTCCTTGTTGAAAGTGCCTCTCCACCTGAGAACATTCCTACGCCACTTGTTGAAAGTGCCTCTCCACCTGAGAGAATTCATACACCACTTGTTGAAAGTGCCTCTCCACCTGAGAGAATTCATACACCACTTGTTGAAAGTGCCTCTCCACCTGTTGAACAACCAGCTGACAAAATTCCTACAGCCCCAGCTGAAAGTGCCTCTCCACCTGCTAAAAGTGCCTCTCCACCTGCTAAAAGTGTTTCTCCACCGGCTAAAAGACTTGTGGAATCCTTACCCGAAAGACCAGTCACACCTTTGGAGAGGGTGGATCCCTCTGTTTTGATGACAGGAGCCCATGTCGAGGTGACATCACGCCTGCCTACTCCACCTCTGATGATTCGATGCAACAAGAGTACCCAGGCATATTCTTCCCACCTGGAGCTTGGCAAGAGACTCTTGGAACAACCACCCTTCTTGGCCAATAAAAAACACGCCATCCAACCAAAGACCCCTGCTCAACCAACCCATACCATTGTTTTGTTTGTGCCTGACCATCATCCTATGTCGAAATCCGGTATGTGTCGATTCATCCTTCAACTCCATCCTGTAAAGAATGTCAATAAATAATTGTTTTTATTGTAATGATGCGTCTGTTTTCTTTCCTATAAAAAAAAGGGGAGTTTGGGCTTTGGCCCATTCTCCCCTTTTTTTGGTTTATATGAGATGCCAAGGTTGGATGATGACATGGACCTTTGCCTCTTGAAAGGTGACCCCCTTTCATCCTTGGGAATCCTTATCAAAACAATGGACCAATCAGAAACCACTTCCTCCTTCTCTCGACTATAAAAGCAGGGCTCAGACGCTCTCTGCTTCATTTATTCCTGAGACATGGAAGACGAGAAAGCTTTTACACTCTATCTGGCCAAGTACCAGGAGGCTAATCTTGGGGACTATATTATCTTTATGATTAATTTTCGAAAGTGCCTGCAGACCATGATGCCCTCTGACATCATAACGGTCGAGTCCATCCACGATGTAACCGTTGCTGAACTGCTGCAAAAGGTGTTGCCCGATTACGAGCCCCATGACCTGCCCACCTTTGAATGTGTATTGTATGCAGAACCGGCCATCCTGCACAGTGATTATTTGGAGGAGGAGGCTGCTAAAGGAAAAGGGGCCTTTCTACAAGCCCTTTTTACTAGTTTGGCGAAACCGAAACTGTATCACTTGGCCTACAAGGCGTGGAGAAGACACGGTCCCCAACATCTGACCGCCTGGACCCACATGGCTCAAGCAGTGTTGGATGGGTGCTATGGATTGAAATGGCCCGAGAGTGTGTTTCAAGTACCTGATTCATGTGCCATCTGTCTGAGTCCCATGCACTGGCCTGAAAGAACGCATTTTGGCACCTGTTCCACATGCGTTACAACACTTGTTACAACACTTGGACGTCCAAAACACCTGTCCTCTCTGCAGGGCACCCAATCCATTGAGAGCATCCGACCTTTAAAGGTAGACATTGTGTTGAGCCCCAGAAAAATGGGAGAATGATTGCTGGAAAGGAGCATAACTCGGGACCAGCAATCATTCTCCCATTTTTTTGGGTCAATAAATATGCCAAGGTTGGAACCTATGGAATGAGACACTTGCAAAAAATGACGCTACCCTCTCTCAAAAATAATACCTTTGCTAGCAGAACAAGTCTCTTTTCCAGCCAAGGTTGAAAGTAATACTTACGAAAACATTTAAACTATCACAATATAATACTTTGGCTAGCAGCATAAGTCTCTTTTTAAGCCAAGGTTGAATCGAAAGTATTACTCTCATGAATCCTTTTTAAATCATACTTTTGCTAGCAGCATAAGTCTCTTTTCAAGCCAAGGTTGAATTAAAAGTCCTACTCATCAATCCTTTTTAAATCCTACCATCCTTGAAATTCCATATCAGTTGCATCGCCCAATCAGAAGCCTTCTCCCTGCTATAAAAGCGAGGCACTCGAGGCGAGAGAGCTCATTCATTCCTCAGGATGCGCGACGATTTAGCTTTTGCACACTGCCTGGTCTAGTATTCATCCCCCGATTTCGGGGACTTTGCTACATTTTTAAAAGAACTCCGGAATCGTCTGAATGCTTTACCCATTCCAGAGGTTTTGACGGTGCAGGCCTGTCGACGCCATTTCCACGACCTGGATGCCTTGTGCAACGTTCTCTGTCCTTTGGGGGAATCTGGAAAATTGCGCTCTCTCCCCTTTCTCTGCGCTGTCGAACCTTTCAAATCCGAGGACCTTGTGCTCCTCAAGATGGCTGAAAGGGGTCACGGCGCCTACATTCGGGGCATTTGGACAGAATGTATGAAACCGGATCTGTACCGAAAGGCGACCGTGGCCTGGTGTTATGGGGGCTCGCAGGTTTGGAACAATGGGTGACGCTGGGTCATACGGCTCTGCACCTTTTGTACAGTGCTCCCTTTCCAGATCCCGTGTTTGGCGTGCCTGAAAAATGTCCCATTTGTCTGGAGCCCATATATTTCCCCCTCACGACCCAATGTGGACACACGTTTCATAGAGTGTGTTTGGAGCGGACCCAGAGTACCACCTTCCCCCTGTGTAGGCAGACTGTTTGAATCTCGAGTGTCAAACCCAAAGAAATGGAAAGGATGTGCTTAGCACATCCTTCCCATTTTTTTGGGTCCGTCCTCTCACCAACGTTGGAAGATTGGATGTGGATTTGTTGAGAAAATTATTTGTCCCTCTGGCATTGAAATGACTTTTTATGTTTTATTCAATTCACCTGTATTTTATTAAATTATTTTTATTTTTGATTCATTTCTTCTTTTCATTTTCATCCTTTCACTCACCTTATTATTAGATACATCATGAACTTGGAAACAAAATGTTCCTTATTAAATGCTAGTTACGGATTTGGGCCTATTTTTTGGGCCTGTTTCAAACAGGTAAAAACGCCTGTAAAGGGTCATGTGGAGTGCTTTTCAGGTAAAAAAACTCGTGATGGGAAACAAAATGGAACCGTGTTGTAAGAATATTTCAAACAGGTAAAGAGGCCTGTAAAGGGTCATATGAAGTGCTTTTCAGGTAAAAAAACTCGAGATTGCAAATAGAATGGAAATGTGTAGTAAGAATGTTGAAGAAACAGTTGAAAGGGGGATACAAAGAACGAATCATGGAAAGGAAGCCTCTCCACGGGAGTTCTATCCAATGAATCCCATCCAATGGGGGACATGTCTGAAGACCCACGTCTCCTTCCAAGGGCATCGCTCAAACGGAGAAATTCCAAGAGGGAAACTCCAAGAAGGAAATTTAAAGAAGGAAACTCAAAGGGGGTTAGGAAAACTTGGAAACATCCCTCCTCTCACCAACGTTGGAAGGTTTGATGTGGAAATTTACTGTTGCCGTTGAAATGATTTTTAATGTTCACCCCCTGCAAGAAACAAGAAGCATTCTCGTCACACATACTCGCTACTCCATCAACCAGAAAAAACCAGCATTTTCCAGTAATAAAGAAAAAGCTTACCTACCCTACATACTTATTACATACTTATTACTATACTAAAGATAATGTTAACTTCATAGATCATAACCTGCTCTTTTCGTTACACTCTTGCGTTACACTCTTGAAACTGGATAAAAGTTGGAATATAAGGAATTTTTTCTTAAATAGAGAGTGTATTTTGAAAAGAATATTGCTTATTGTCTAAAGAATAGCGCTCTTTTCATAGGTTTGAAAAATCGAGGAGATTCCTATCCTTTAACACAGAGAGGGGGTCCCTCCCCTTTCTAGGTGTGTTGGGATAAAGATGCCCCTCCAATTTCATAGGTTTGACAGATAAACTCCCCCCTCCAATTTCCAAGACTGGATGGATAAAGGTCCCCTTCCAAATTCATAGATTGGATGGATAAATGTCTCCCTCCAAATTCATAGATTGGATGGATAAACTCCCCCCTCCCATTTCATAGATTGGATGGATAAATTTCCCCCTCCAAATTCATAGATTGGACAGATAAACTTCCCCCTCCAATTTCTAGGTTTGGTCTGATAAATGGGCCCCTCCAATTTCATAGATTGGGTCTGATAAATGTACCCCTCCAATTTCATAGGCTTGATGGATAAATGTCCCTCATACAATTTCATAGGTTTGAGGGATAAATTCTCCCCTCCAATTTCATAGGTTTGACAGATAAACTTCCCCCTCCAATTTCATAGATTGGGTCTGATAAATGTTCCCCTCCAATTTCATAGGTTTGATGGATAAATGTCCCTCATACAATTTCATAGGTTTGACGGATAAATTCTCCCCTCCAATTTCATAGGTTTGACGGATAAATTCTCCCCTCCAATTTCATAGGTTTGATGGATAAATGTCCCTCGTACAATTTCATAGGTTTGATGGATAAATGTCCCTCGTACAATTTCATAGGTTTGACAGATAAATGTGCCCCTCCAATTTCATAGATTTGACAGATAAATGTGCCCCTCCAATTTCATAGATTTGACAGATAAATGTGCCCCTCCAATTTCATAGATTTGACGTCAGAGACGCAATAGCAACACTCATCAACGTCGGACTGACCCAATCAAATGTCCAAGAGAGACTGGGTAAGCGAAAAACCCCAATAGGAGAGAAAATTGGAGAATCCAACAAAAATGAAAGGATGGAGTAAAAATAGAAAATTGGAAATTTAAAAATCTTTCAGGGACAAGTAAAGTTTAAAATGTAAAAATGTTGAGATACATGTGACAAGTAATCCACTAAAAAAAATAAAAAATAATTTTTTTTTGTCGCGCAAGATATAGCTTAAAAGTTGATGCAAGATAAAGTTTATAGAGTGTGAATGATTTAGTGGTTGCTCCAAAAATTTTTTTATGGCACGCAAAAGCACAACTTCACGTACATCCTTCTACCGACATTTCAACAAGCATTTACAGGATCACGTGTCTTGTCCCAAATGTCATGAGCAAATGACATTGGGTCATTTTTATTACAAACATGCATCCGAGAAACATTCCTTAAATTTTCGCAAGCAATGCGTGTTTTGTTTTGGTAAAAAACACTGGAATCATGGAGAAAAGAATCATCCCGACCACATAAATCACGTTTTATCGTGCTTGAAACGTTTTGCAAACGAAGCCAAAGATGTCTGAGAATTCTCGGACGATGAGGAGGAGACGGAACAAGAGGAAAGGGTGCCAGAAGTATGTGGGTGTAGGCACTTTCAACCGATACCTCGTGAAATGTACGGTCGTTCCAGATTGAGGGACAATTTTTATGATTCAATCTTTGAGAAACCCGACCTATGGGAAGAGGGAATAAAATTTGACAATGGTTTGGGTAAAGATGTGTGGGGGATTATTCAGCGCTACTTGAAAGGAGATTGGGTATGGTTTCACATTATGGTCAAACACAACATTTTTGATACGTTTTGTAAGGAAATGGAAATGATTCGGAATCAATTTGTCATTTTACCCTTTTGGTGTCTCTGCGATGGATTAGATACAGAGGGGTAAAATACAGCATCGACGCATGATTGTGGCGTGTGAGCAAGAAAGTGCGTTTGAAGAGATTTGGAAGGGTAAAGTTCGCTATGAATTTCCCTCTGCTGGTCGGGCCAAGAAATGTGTCAAGATTCAGAGTGCCTTTCATTTGGTTCGGACCATTGTGTACGTGAGCTAACCCAAATCTTCGTGTGACGGAGGTAAAATTCCCGAAAAATTAATGAATCCGGAACAATGGTCCCATTTCCACATGAATCGACCCCTGCACGCGCATAGTATTGCCTTTCTCTGTACGCTTTTTCCAGGAGGAATAGAAAGATTACTGTTGGAACAACTTGGAAATAAAAATGTGGCCAGTTGGGACAAGGTGATCAAATGTTTACCAGACACGTGGGGTCATTTGAAATGGAATGTACCGATTCACGTGACGGGATGGAAATTTTTAAATTGCGTGTTTCCTTTCCAATACCAGGTGACGGGGGAAGAGACTCCTCTGTATGTGACGCTCTACGGTAACACAAAATTGTATTTAAAGGAGGGAAACCAGGGGGGTGAATGTTTGTTTCAACGGATCCGAGACGAAATGTATGTATTGTCCCGCAAACAACAAAACATAATGAATGAAATTAAAAAGATAAAGCAAGAGTGGGCCATGGACCAAAAAGTCTTGTTAAGGTCCAAACTCAGCGAGATGAATGCGAAATGCGACCTTATTCAAAGGGAAAGAGACATATTTAAAGAGGAAAGAGACATATTTAAAGAGGAAAGAGACTTGTTGAAAGAGGAAAAAGACGTGTTGAAAACAAAAGAAAATGAGTTGAACGCTGAAATAATGATATTAAAATTTAAATTGGAAAATACATTAGTTGAAAATAAAATATGGGAAACAAAAGAAAACGAGTGGAAAACTGAAAGAGATGAGTGGAAAGCCAAAGAACACGAGTTAAACACAGAAATGAATACATTGAAAAATAAATTGCAAAGTACAATGGTCGTAGATAAAATATTGAAAAGAATGATACAGAGCCAACGAAAGCTCAAAATGATTAACCCATGGCAATGGAAAAGAATACCAAGGTTACCACGACCTGCCAACGTTCTCTCGTAATCATTCTACTTTAGATCATGTTTGGAGAACCCTTGTTCAAAAGTTTTTCCAACCTTATTCGAAAACTTACCAACGTTAAAAAAAAAAATTTTAAAATTTTTTTTATTTATTATTTTTTTTTAAACTTTCAATATTTTTTGAGAGAAGAGTACAAATACTGAACGCGTCTCATCCTACTCAATCGTTCACAATGGATTCTTCTCCAGAGTATGATGATTTGATTGACATGTTCAATTTCCCAGCACCTGTTTCACCTTTACCACCGACTCCAGTGGCTTCTCTATCCCATGAGCCATTTCAAGAGGATTCCATGATTTATGAATCTTTTCCTGAACCACCTATGGTACCTGAACAATCCATTGAGTATCGACAACGAATGGAATTTCAAGAATCCTCTGATCCCGTGGAATCACTTATTGCACCTGAACCCATTGTTCCTTCACCTGTGCACAAGATATCTACACCTGTTCGGAAGGTATCTTCACCTGTGCATAAGATGGATTCACCTGTGAGAAGGATGGATTCACCAAAGCAAAGGTCAAATTCACCTGTAAAAAAGATGGATTCTTCAAAGCGAAAGATGGATTCCCCAAGGCAAAGGTCAAATTCACCAAAGCGACGGGCAGATTCACCTGTGAGAAAGGTAGCTTCCATCATTCAACGAGATTTTCGACCTTCTCCTCGGCGAATCGAGAATGGGCCCCGAGATCCTAGGTTGTATCGCAGACCCGATTTCAGACCACCCTATCGTAGACCTGATTTTAGACCCAGGCGACCCCGTATGCCCATGATTGATTCCCACGTCTCAAGTGTCGGCTCAAGTTTTTCTCACAGCAAGGTTTGGCCTGTTTGTGTCTTCCGATTCCAGGGATTCACGCTCACCAACGGTGTCGACTCGTATGCCTTGGATCGGCA
>BMAO01011987.1:0-16402 GCA_019973975.1 Trichonephila clavata
CTCACCAATAGCATATGGATATTAACGGTTAGGCCATTCATAGCTGTAACTTCTTCAGGAAGTGCACCTAGGTAGAAGGTATAGAAGTTATATTGATTAGTTCATGAAATATACTTTTATAAAATTTAAAAAAAAAACATTTTTAAATTCTTTTCTTCATATTTATGCAATCATAATTTTATATCATATGTGAAATAAATTTAATGAATAAGGGTCTTTGAACCAACATCTTTCTAGAAAATTGCATCGCCATTGAGAACCTTTACTGTTTAAAAATTTCAACGCAATATGAGTTTTCTGATCTGATTGAATAGATTAAAACCTGTAACCTGAATAATTTTCCTTTTTGTTTTTTAAATGTAAGTCTTGAGTAAATATATATATATTATATATATATATATATATTAAATTACAATAATCTTTGTTCCCTCTCTCAAAAGAAATATTCGTAAAATGAAGTTTTATCTGAGAGTGACAAGGCTCGGAGACGTACTTTGGAAGGTAATATTACTAAAATATGGAGATTATGAAGTCTTAAACATTTTGGAAAAGTATCTCCATGACAATAATATATTTTCCTAAGATCGAGTGATTGTGCGGTGTAGCATTTCGATTAGACTCGGGTTAAGCATTGTTTAGAACCGAAAATAAACATTTCCTTTAACTTAATTATCAGATGTTCATACAAGGGGTGATCAAATAAAAAGGTACGAAACGACATAAAAATGAAACAGTTAATATTTGCATATTCCGCCAAGGGAGAATGTAGCGAGACATCTCGGGATGCCATTGGAGACTCTGACTGGGATCGGATCATGCGCGGGTGCCCGCATGCGCAGGAGAGAGCAAAGGCTCTTATAAAAAGCGGCGTCCAAATGATGCAAACACAGAATTACTCGAGCACAGAAAAAGCATTAACTCCGATGTGTACTGTGAGACACTCCGACGCCTACGCAGGTCCATCAAGAACAAAAGACCGGGGCTGCTCACGGATGGTGTGGTTCTGCTCTATGATAACGCGCATCCACACGTCTCCAGAGTCACACAAATGGAACTGGACAAGTTCCAATGGGAGACGTTGGACCATCCGTCCTACAGTCTGGACATGTCACCCTGTGATTTCCATGTGTTTGGTCCACTGAAGAAACACCTGAAAGGAAAGCGCTTCAACTCGGACGACGTACTCAAGGACACTGTGAAGGACTGGGTCTCGTCACAGCCACAGGAATTCTGGGAACAAGGAATCCTGCGGCTTGTTCATCAGTGGATCTTTGTGCTCAGGCCTATGGTGTATATTTTGAATAAAGTCTATATTTGTACCCACCGTGTCGTTTCGTACCTTTTCATTTGATCACCCCTTGTATAATTTTTAAAAGCATTAAAATATGATATATTTTTCAAGAAAGATGTTACCATTAATTTTTATAAAATATATATAAAAATAGAAAAAGAAGCTACTACAGTAAACTTACAACTATGTTTTGTGTTAATAACTTCGTTTTTGTTTTAATGAATATTTAAAAATAAATTACAATTATATTTATTATTCAGAATTATTTTTATTAGAATCTGTTGTTTAAATCTTACGTTAAGTTAACACAAGGGGAAGGGAACAAAATTATGAAGAAATATTTAAAGAGACATTTCGTACGATCTCGTATTTCGTAAAAATGCTTAAGCGAACAGATAGTTTTCTTGATTATAAATTCAGTATTCCTTTGAAAATTTCTTAAATCCACAAAAAAGTTAGCAGTGTTATATTAAGAAAAAGTTTGGTCCCTTACCCACTAAATATGCCATTTTCTCTTTCAATGATTTATCACAATGAACAGCCGGGAGACTTCCATTAAAATGACATTCTACTCCTCTGAAATGAAATTAATTTAAGGAATTTTTTTTTATTTATTATTAATAAACCTTTTAATGCATTAATAAAAACACGCATCTTACTTGCTTTTTTAAATATTAAAATAATGAATGCTAAAAATGATCAAATAAATATAGAGTAAAATCATTAATTTTATGTGTTAAAATTTTTTTTGTTTAATATATTTGGACATAATATTTGAGTCATAAACTAAATATGAAACGAAAGCTATACTTAAAATAAAAGTGAATAACCATATAGGAAAACTAAAAAATCCGTAGGACACGCCAAAAGCTAGCAATTTCATATTTAATGTTAAAATTGATAATTTGTGACTTCTCTGATCCAGACAATGCATGCTTTTGTATATGTAGATTTCTGGGGCGATAAATTGTGATATATTGTACTTGGTATTCGTTGCTTCAAATCAGCGACATTTTGAAATACCTAAACCTAATAGTGTACCTACATACTTGTTCGTTTAAAGAAATGTCTAGTGACCTTGCGGAGGAGGAGTACTAAAAACACGGTGGGAATCCAGAAATAAGAGAGCTCGATATTGTCTTGTTAACTCCAGGATGAAGGAACATAATATATTGTCGAACTATTTGAGTTGTATGGGGAGGATTAGAGGCCTACTGCTAATGTAATAGAATACATTCCCCACCACCATACCAAAGTAATGGATATATACCACAGTCTGATACTATCTCCGGTTCCATCCATACATGGAATAAATGGCCATGTTTTACAAGACTGAAATGGGATTCATTGCTTAACTGTATTCGAAGACAATTCACTGGTTACTATAATGATAGTTACCGTATCACACTAAATGATTCTATAAATGCTGCGGGTTAAAGGTATGCGTCGTAATCCCTCTACTACCAAGTGTCATAATATGGTCGAAATACTAAGGTCAATGAGAAAGATATTGTAGCACACTGGATAGCAGACAATGTTATTGGAGTAGTTCGGGCTTGTCGAACAACAATCCTATCTTCCCTCGGATTTGTGCCTCAGCTTTCCAGAGCTTTTATTTCTTCGATACGCTGCTTGCAAAATCATTGCTGTTAGCACCTTTACTGGGTCGTGTCCGTACGTTATTACTTGGCTGATCGTCTATTAATGTCGCACTTTGAAACAACATGAGGGCTGTTGGTGATGAACCTTAATCCACGAGAACACGATTAAGTGCTGAAGATAATACTTGTGCTTGCAACCCACTGTCTAAACTTCCACATCAGGCCAACATGATGTCATTGAGATTTGAATGATTTAACGTGCCTCAAGCCCTCTACGAGGTGGCTCTTTAAGAGTATTAGGAGTTCGTACGGTTCAGGCGAATGCCAAATGCTCGGTATAACCAGCCAATTTTGCATATCTTGATTATGTATTTGAAGTCTTCCATTTGGCTATAGGGTTTCTGGCAATGTTTTATCGGCGTTATTTGTTGTACTTCCAGGAAAAAGCAACGCAAACAATGAAAAAAGATAAACCTTCCGCAGTTGTTACATGTTTTATATGATATTAACTGCGCAAAGTGCGCATTATAATGAAAATTAACGTTCAGTATCCTTTAAAATGTAATCAGTTGCATGTTTGGTTACAGAAATTTGCAGATGGACCAAATTATTTTTAATTTTTAAAAGTCCTTGGTTTTTCTATATAATAGTGCATTTTTAAAAAAATTATATACTTACTTTTGGGCCCAGTCTTTCATAACATTTCGGACCAAAGTTTCTACTGATTTCAATTGTAATCCCAATGAGTGACCACAAAAATAAATAGCTTCTTCATTTTCATGTTCCACACAATCTGGATCAACTGTTATAAGGAAACAATTTGTGTTATATGAAAGCCTCAGAGAATAAACCATTTTTCAAAAAATTATTTTAACTCAAAAAAGCAACCGTAAACAGGAAACTTGCATTAAATATTTGTCTCATTGAAAAACTGAGTCAAACTATCAATACACTGTTTTAATAATAAAAACGATATCAATTATATAAACCACTAAAACAAAGAATATTCACAATTTTTATATAGAAATAAATTTTATACATACAGTCGACTCTCGCTTCTCGATAATACGAACCACTCGCTAATTCGAAGTATATGCCCAGCCTTTAGAAAAGCTTTTGATATTTCGAACTAAAACAATACGTTTTGGAATACTCAATATTTCGAAGTAAGATCTGTGGCTAGCCAGACTACAACATGCGATAATTTGAAGTTATCTCATATAGGTCTCGAAAATTCGAACACCCACTGCATTATGTAGACCCCTGTAGCAAAAAGGTTGGAGCCTACATGTTTTGTGTTGTCTCTGCGTGTCTCCCCTGTAACGTAGCCCTTTGATGACCATCGCCAACCCTTCTTTGTGTTTCCCGGTTCCTCATGCAAAGACACTTTCATTGCTTTCCTTCTTCAAGCGGACAATAGACCAACCGCATTTGTTGCCAGCCATCCATATCTTTCGTTTACCATGTGACCTTGCTACACATGTATTCAGAAAGGATGGTTTGCTATCCTGAAGAAGAGCTGGGTAGGATTGTTTATTTTGTGTTGGAGTGACATGACGATTTATGACTCATTTGTGTGACTTATGGCATGTGGCCAGAGGCGGATTAAGGTAGTTGGAGGCCCCTGGCGGTAAAAGGTTTCAGGCCCATGGGCTTAAGAGTCAAAAACTAAAATAGTGAAAAGAGTCGCTTACTTTAAATTCTCAAAATAAAATGTATTGCTATAATAAAACTCATCGGCTTAAGGAAAAATCTGAACTGTGCATCAAAAAAAATTTAAAACCTTACTTAAGAGCTTACAGTTTTGCTATACAGTTTGATTTCTCTTTGGCAAATTCATCACTTATTTTCTCCATATCTATTTTGTCCAAAATATTTTATTCTGTATATAATATGGCCATGTTATTCAAATTCTCTTTTCTCCCGTAGTACTTCTTAGATTATATTTTAACACGTTTTAAAATTGAAAAAGATCATTCACCTGATGCATTCGATATCGGTATTGTTAAAAATATTTTCAAGAGTTTTTCTACATTAGGATTTCTTTTACATCTCGATAAATTTCTAACGGGGTTTTCATTGTATCTTTGTTTTCTTTTCATTTCTTGTTCAAAGGTGGCGTGGTTGGTTTGTTGCTGGCCTTTGCACTCATCAAACATGGGGCCCCTACCAGCGCTAGGGGCTCCTGGTGGCCGCCAGGTCCGACACCCTCTTAATCCGCCACTGCATGTGGCACCAACTAGGACATGAACCGGACATGACTGGACCCCTCCATGAAAAACCAATGGTGTTGGGGACAGTGTCTAAGGGAACCGATAACAGAGTAAAAAGATTTTTAAAGATAAGAGATTATTTTCACCAAAAAAAGATAAATTATTTACAGTATGTATTATTTTAATAATTTTTTTAATACTTAAATGTATCCCTTTAATACAGGACTTATAATTTCTATATAATATTTATACTGTGTAATATCTACTTTTTAAAAATACTTTACAATAATTTTATACATATGTACAATTGTTATCTTATTACTTATTTTCAAATTTAAAGTTTGTAGAAATAATTTCTTTTCGTGTATTTTGGGATTTTTTTCGTACCCTCTTGATAATTCGAAGTTTTGTATTGGTCACTCCGAATTATCGAGAGTCGACTGTAGTTATAGCTTGCATGCAAAATTTTCAAAATTTCTGCTTGAGTGCACCAAAATAGTGTAATTATAATAAATATATTATATTTACGAGATAAATATCTGATAGCTACAATTGCTCACATAGAATTTTCTGGACTTACCATTCGTCAAGTACATCTTCTTCGGATAATGAAAGCGTTTTCTGAAATCCTTCAAAGGATCTTCCCTATCCATCTGCTTTGCAAATTCTTCAGAATCTATGTCAAGAGACCATGTCTTGGATTTATTCATAAGGTCATAGAAGAGAGTATTATTTGGTTGAATTTCCGGCATATATAACATTTTTTCTGAAAAAAATATGCAAGAAATTTTTTAACGATATAAGGTAAATTAATTCTAAAGTATTGTCAGAGTATTAAGAGGCTATTCAATTCGAAAAATTAATAAATACGCACACGAGGAATTGCCAGCAATTTGTGCAAGAACTAATATTTACGTTATTTGACGTAATTGTTAATTTTTGTTTTGTGTGAAACAGCCAAACACTACGCAAGACAAAAGTACAAACTTGAAAAGTTTAATTATTTTATTTTATTTTACTTTGGCTTGTATACGGATTTCCTTTTCAGAAATAACCATAAATTAAAATCCATTGACCAATTTTATGAAAATAAATGCGAGGTTCATGACAAGAGACATTTAAATGACATTTTCTTTCTCCCATGAATCTTGCTCTTTTTATTCAACATGGATGACACCTTACCTTTTGCATGCAGTAACGATCTTTATCAGCTTTCGACGCTTCTCATTTTTGTCTTTCCTCTCCTTTTTCCTTCTTTAAAAATTACGTTTTTTTTCTGGAATACAGATACACAATTTTTTCGTAAATTAACTTTTAATACGTTTTTGTTTAACTCGACCTTGCGCTAATAAAGCCAGTCAATTAACCCCCCAAAAACCGAGAATATATAATTTTTTTATATAATGTTTCCTTATGAATAACATTTAACTATCCATCGTGATAAATGCTAAATTAGGGAAAATGAAGTTTCTGAGAGGAATGTTAAGCATTAATGAGGAGTCAATGGAGCTGTATACATCACAGCAACCATTGATGCATTTCTTAGCTTGTAGAAACTGCTTTGATATGTACTGAAATGAGAAGTGGGTAGGAGTTATAATAACGTCGCACTATAAAGGAAATCGAGAACTATTGGCGAGGGACCGAGTGATTTTGAACCTCGGTCAAATGACGAAAACGATATCTGAGCTGGATATCGTATACCCTTCTCCTAACTTCCACACCATACCAAAGGGAGGACATTAAGTCTCGACAGATTTACGTGCATCAGCCCCTCTAAACGTCGAGTTTTCAGTGGCACCAGGATGTGGACCGAAATAATCTGGCGAGGAAATTCATTATCACAACTGGTGAGCTACAGGTTCGAATCCTACCAAATTCCCAATGCGTAAAACAATAAAGATTGTTACACGCCTGAATTAATCAAATTTAACCGCTAGGTGGCGTAGTTGGTTTGTCGTTGGCCTTCTGAACCTAAGGTTGCGGGTTCGACCCCGGTCCAAGTCGGTGGATTTTCATGATGCAAAAAATCGACAGCGCCCATGCCGTATGATTATGCTGCATGTAAAAAATCCCTTGAATGTCCGTTTGGCTTGGTTGCTCTAGGCAAAATTAAATTCCTTCGCACAAATTTCGCATCGTCAGAGCTCAGGTGCCACCCCCTGGGGAGGAAACTAGGCTTCGAAATTACTTGCGGCAATTGGTATCGCCTATATGGTGCAAGCACTAAAAGGTGATACCAGCTCTTGGAGAATGTATTAGGTATGCGAAGATAGAAATACTAATCCGCTGCCTCATTAGAAAAAAAAATTAATCAAATGTCAAAAGCCCTCTTGAGGTGTAATTGGAAATACAATTTTTGAAGACACACTTTTTGTTTATTCATCATTTGAAATATGCCAAGATTTTATTGAACTATTTTTGATTATTTACGTCGCATTTCAAAACTACTAGGGTTTTGGATATGGATCTTGCAATTTTGAATCCCGGTCAAGTAACGGTGACGATAGATCTGGCACCCTACTTTCTAAGCTTCCACAGCACTATGTGAAAACTTTGAGTCCCAACAGATTTTAAGTGTATCAGCCGCTCTATGCGGCTAGTCTCTAGTGGCACTAAGACTCGATAGAAACAACACTGGTTACGAATTCGCGATGGTGATCATTCATGATACGGGTGACTAATCACAATTCAATCCTATATTAACAGTGCATTCCGTAGCTCAAGAGTATGGCTGTGCTAAAACAAAATACTCAAAGTTAAGTTTCTAAAATTAATTTTAAAAAATTGGATACATCACCGTATTTAGAAATAAATAAGTTGAATACTTATTGAAAATGACCAAAGACAAATGTCCCTCTGTTACCTATTTTGAGAATTTTTTAACTGTTTACAAATAGCATAAAAACACAGAAATGTAGGAATTCTTTTAAATTACATTTTTTCGTAAGTTTTGTCATGTATTAAAGGAACCTTTGATCATTATCTTAACTTTTTATTGAGTATTTTTTACTCAGTAATGACTTCCGACTACTGTAAAATACGGCGTATAACTCGCACTTTTAATACAAAAAATAAGACGGAAATTTACGGATGCGCATTATACTCCAGGTATAAAAATGACAACTTTGAAAATAAAAAAAGGCATGGAAAAAAATTAGATTTCTACAAGTCTAATTTTTTTTTCATTTAAAGAAATTATATAACTTACGAACTTAAAGAGTTGTAGTTCTATAAGAATATTGTGTTTTTAAAAGCCTGGTAATACTTCGAATAAATAACTTCAAAACATTAGAACATTTCAGGTTTTCTCCGTAAAAAAATGGGTGCGCTTTATTCGACGAATATACTTAAAAAATTAAAAAATGCAGCTTAACTATAGATGCGCATTATACACCGGTGTGCGCTATACTCAGGATTTTACGTTTTTTATGCATTCTAAATTAGAGTTCTCATGACTTAGCAGGGGTTCATAATTACAAGACTTGTTTTTAACAAGCATGTGTAGCTCTAGACATGGAGCATTGTGTAACTGTAACCTAATGCCGATTTAAGCTCATTTTGGGCCCTGGGCACAGAAGATCTACAGGTCCCTTGGCACTGGAGGATCGAAATTTATAACCAGAAAATCTGGTTCAGTTCAGTTTATCTGGGCCCTTTTGGGTTCTATCCGGGCTCTGGGTGCCCGCCCCAAGCACCGAATGGATAAACCGGCATTGCTGTAATCAAATTGTAAAGAATTAAGAACCTAAACGAAATGTTCTTAGCGAATGAAACGAATGAGTGTGCAGTATCCATAGAATTTCATCCATCCATATTACTCAACGAAGACACAAATTTGAATATAGTAATATTTAATAAGACTGAACTTGCCGTCATGCGGCCTACATTCTACAAAACAAGTTACACACTAAAATATTTACATTTTAGATACTGAGGTGCGCACAGCAGCGCCCTCGAGTGGCCAATATTTCGGGACACAAATGTTTAGTATCGGGGGGGGGGGGGGCTCTGAACAATTTAGTAAATGATAAGCAATTTTGGATTAGTCAGAAGAAAGATCTGCTTATCATGTACTTTTTTACAGAATGGTGCGAGATAAACCTTTATCGTCTTATATACTTACTATAGATCCAAAGATAAACAAAATTGTCTGAATAGTAAAAATCAGGGGAAAACAATTACGGGCTTTGAAAAAGGTTGAGATGCCCAATTATGGTCCTAAATACCAAATAAGATGAGAAAATATTTAAAATGATTAGATTTACGTAGTTGAGAAGTCATGTCATGCATATAGATTGTGTAATATAGTTCTGTTAAGCACATAATGATTTATCTGGTTTTTCAAAAAACTGAGTTCTAAGATGTATAAAAATGAATTGACATCGGATGCGACAGAATTGTATCAAATACAACAAAATTCTGATGTATTCTTAAGATTTCGTAATTAATTTTTTTATTTGGTGATTTAATAATTACAGAAATATATTTGGTATAAAATTTTATAAAAATTTTTCTAAGACTTTTATTGAGTATTAGCATTTAAAAATAAAAACATGATGAAATAGTTGCAAATGATAAAGTGAAAAATTCCTACACTTCTAATGATTTACATCTCATATTTTTAAAAATAACCAAATGAAGATAAGATACAATATTTTAAAAACTCTACTTATATATATATATATATATATATATACATACATACCATATATATATATATTATATACATATATATGAAATATGTTAGTGGTTACATCAAATAAACATTATTGTCATGCAAACACTGGAATTCTGCATGAGTCATCAAAATAGATGTTCACGCCCACAATTTTATGAGTCTTGAAGGGGTAAATGTTTTAAATAAAATTTTTAAAATATTTCACACACACAATTCTATATTCCTATTCTTAATACTTTTTTTTAAATTTAATGGGTTGCATTTTGGCACAAGTCCTCAGTTATGAAAACCATTTCATTGGTGACATCTAGTGGCAGCTCCCACTATCAAATTTTTGACGCTTGATTTTAATTTGTTCAAGCTCTCGCCGGATGCTAAATATTGCCGTGGTTTAATTTTTCCGAGAGTATCATAGCCAAATTGATATTCAAGGGATACATGCCACGTAATCACATGACATACATGTCTACGAGCTTCGCATCGACTCCAGGCAGGATCGAACCCGTCCCCTTGGGATTACGAGGTCGGCACGTTACCTTTAAGCCACCCAGTGAGGATTATATAAATCGGTTTTTTAAAATATCAATGAATAGGTAAATTATTTATTATTAATACTTTAATAATTTAAGCAATTTGCAACTTTTTAAAAATATTTTTTTCAAGCATGCTCGATATTGTATACAATATTGTTGAAATTTCCGATTCTATATTCTTCGCTTCTCTGCCTGAAAGGTTTGTAGCCGGAAAGATCATTTGTAGGCGAAGAGGAAATCTCCTACACATGCAAAGAAACATTTGTGACCGCGAAGCCAAATTTTTCGACAAACCTAGATATATCGAAAGAAATTCGAAAGAATCTATGATGATTATTTGAAGAGAACTCCAAAAGTTTCTAGAATGGCTTTCACTGCTTATATAATGAAGGTGCAGGGGAGCAAAACATTGGAATCAAACATTGGACAGCGATTGCGCGTTTCTATTCCTATACGCGATATTGTGATCACGGATTTAAATTGCTCTGATCTACGAGGAAGAATTCAAAAGTTCCCGAACTGAGCGCCTATAACTAAAAAAGTATTACTAATTATATTGCTGAAATACATCCTCCTTCGAAATAAGACCCTTGAGCAACTACACACTTTTGCCATCGCTTCTAAAGGTCTTCGAAACATTTCTGGAATCTATTTCTAGCCATGTCCTTTAATTCAGCCTGTGAGATGCACTTTCAACTTCATCTGCACAGTGAAATAGAGGACGTAGAGAGATTGAGGTGATTTTCAAGTTGCAGATGCTCTCTTGGATTGCGGGTCGTATAAAAAACACAATTTCTCGTCTCCAGTAACATTTCGGTCAAGTAAGGAAGGATATTTCACAACAGCCGAGATTGAGTTTCCCCCAATTGCCTTTTGTTCTCCGCTTAACATGTGGACAACAACGATGTACTGATACACCCTATGCATGTTGAGATCCTCAGTCAGTATCCGTTCGCATGTGGTCTCGGATATCCCAACTGGTTCTGTTATTTACGATATTGTTTGAAGCCTTATGTATCGCCGCAGAAACCTTTCCCCTGTTCACAGCGGTGCAGGACGTCCACAGCGTTCGTCGTCTTCGACACTTTCTTTGAAACGTCGATGTCATTCAAAAGCTTGTGTTCGCGTAATGTATCACTGCCGTACATATGCTTCAACACTTCGTAAGTCTCCGTAGCACTCATTCCTAAGCGAGCACAAAATTTGATATTCATTCTCTGCTCAACAAATTTCTTTCAATATCATCCCGTTACTAATTGCATCTCTACAAAACATGACATCGTGCCGATGTATTCTCTTTCAATCCAGGCCCCTCCGTCATAAGGTCACATATACTTTTCGATATGGGAGGGAGGAATGCTCTGCGTTCCATTTCCCACAGATGTTAAGTTTCACGATGCACCGACCCCAAGATTTAGGACAAACCACTTTAAGAAAAGGGAAAGGACGCAGTAACATAGAAGTGTTATGGTAGTCACACTACTGCAAAACATTTTCCCGTTATAGGCTCAGTCCGGGAACTTTGAATCCTACCTCGTGCATTTGTGTGATTTTTTTGAATGTGTGTTATGGATTTATACACATGTTTGTTAATATTTTTATTAGAATTAAGCTACAAAAATTACCAAGCTCATTAGTATTTACGATAAATGTTATACTGAAATTTAAAATGAAATGCATCAACTTTCAAAAATTCGAGTATTTGAAAATTGTTTTACTGTATATGAGCTAAAGATATAATTTTATTTCCATATTCTTGCAGCCAATAATAAAGGATATTTTATACAATAATTCAGATGAATATTGGAAAAATACTGGAAAGTATTGATGATATTTATATAGTGAACCGTATTTCTGTTACGCTCTGAAAATAGCTAGTTGGAAAAAGGTTGTCACTATAGCTTGAAATCACGAAGTCTGTCGTTAATAGTTCTCCAGTAGCTTTGAAATACAATGTTAATAGTGGCACAAAGTGCCACTTTTAATCAGAAAGCACAGGAGGTCAAATAGGGTTATATGAAATGTATATTATAATACATTTTGAGTATCGGTATGTGTATAACAAGCAAAAGTCTTATAAGATCTGTCGTGACTTATACATCAGAGACTTTGGCCATTGATTTTACTTGATGAGGAAGCTTTGGAAATTTTCGAGAGAAGGATCTTACACTGCATTATTCGTGGTATTCAAGTGAATGGATCATGGAGAAGAAGATCTTACTTAGAACTTTACAAAATTTGTAAACAATCTGAAAATTTGTCAAATTACAGAGTTTTAATTCCTAGAATGAATCAAGATCGTTGCTGCAAGAAAATCTTTCTGGCAAAGCTCATGGGAGATAGACCTCGGGGCTATTGGATTGACTGTGTCAAAAAAGACCTAAATATTTTAAAGGTCAAAAACTGGAAAACAGTTGCCAAAAGTAGAGATGCCTGGAGAAAACTTCTGGAGAAGGCCAGGGCCCACCCAGGGCTGTCGAGCCTTTGAAGAAGAAGATGTATAACAAGATAATGCTACATGATCAAAGTATGAAGGCATTTAGTCAGCATTTTTCTAGAAACGGGAAGAATTATCTAAAATTTAGAGTTCAGTGACTAGTGCTATAAATGTATTTATAAATTATAATGTTGTTAGAGAACGTGCTCGTTAAATCTGTGGGTCCGAACGGTGTCGCCATCTATCGTGTTGCTTGAGCAAAATCGCACTGTCACCCTCTTGGGGGGGGGGGCTCAAAGCTTAGGCTAACGACAGGCGTAAAATTCTAGCCCTTAGCCGCGATGAATTTCGTGGACCTTGATCTGATGTTACTGTCGATCAGGTGGCATAAGCAACAACATAAATTATAAAGAGAATGAGAGAATATTAACGGCGCACATTTTAGCTACTCGAGGATTTTTTGGCAACGGACCTCATAATTTTGAACCATGGTCAAGTGACGAGGACGACACCTGAGCTTTCACCCTCCCCTCTCCACACCAAAGGGAGGACGTTTGAGCTCTCGACAGATTTAACGTGCATCGCGCCCCTACACTGAAGGTTTTCAGCGGTACTAGGCTGGAACTCATGACATGCCGGCCACGAGTCCGTTACCTTGACCATTAGGCTACTGCGGTCACTTTCTGATGTCAAAACAAGAAGCTAAAAACAATGTGGTAATTGACAAGAAATTTGTAGCTCTCCTTTAAAAAATTAGTGGTGTAACTTATGTTTATACAAAAGATACGCGTAAATATGAATGGAAAAGTTAATACATGTGTAATGAAATATAAATGACTTCCATTAATGAATTAGTAAAATATACCATTATCAAAAAATTAACGACTTTCGTATATTTATAAACATGTCGATTCATTCTAAATGAAAAAAAATTACTTTAATTTCCTTGGATTAAAAATGTATATATGTGTGTGCTTTCAAAGTATTCACTTGAAGATATTTTATAGTAGAATCCATGTAGATGAAAAAAAAGTCTTATCAATGAGAAATAAGCCTTAAGAATAATATTTTATTTTACACACGAACTTGACAACATACAAGTACATCATAAAGGCAATAATAAATCATGATCGTAAACTTGAACTTATCAATGCCAATAAATGATAACGTTGCAGCACATACAAAACATGTTTATTCATTAAGTGACGAAGAAATATGTAACGTGTGTGTTGTAAGGAATGAAGTAAATAGCACAAACAAGTTATTTTACTTAAGACTTTGCTTCAAAAATAGCAGAAAACAGCAACAGCTTGGAAAAAAGCACCGAAAATAGAAAAAATGTTTAATGTCCAAAACATGTTCTGTGATAAGACTGTAAATATTTTCCTTGATAACTTAGATCGGTGCTGTAATATGTATTTGATTGATCGTAGTTAAGTCGCTATAAAAATGATCATTGAACTACAAGTGACAGTTCGGGGTCAATTACAATTGATCGATTATTTATTAATGTCGCAGTTTGAAGATACACGAGTTCTATTGGCTTTGAACCTCTTAATTTTAAACTACATCGAGTGACATGAGAATGACCCTTGAGCTGGCACTCTACTCACCAAATTTCCACACCGTTCATTAATCTTTCTGCAAAAGGGGTTTTTAATGGCAATAGGATTCGAACCCACCACTGAGCCACCCATGAGCTTACGGCTGTCACATTTGGCTACCGCGATCATGGTCATTTTTAAAGGAAAAACGTTGAGACAATTGAATTTTTTTACGCTTTAATGATATAAACAGAGTATAATTTTGAAGTTGTTGACAGTTTCACTTATTAAGGTTCGGAAATTAACAATAGAAACAATTGTACTACAGAGAAATTTAAAAGAGAATTACTATGGCTAATAAATGTCTTAATGGAATACGAAAATATATGAAATCGAATTTATAATCAAAATAAAAACAAGGGTTCTGTTGTATATAAGTTTTTTAAAAACAGTATTAACTTCATACATGGGAAACTTGGTTCATGTCTCGAACAGGTGAAAACATGATAAGTATCTACGAAAGGAAGATTTTAAGATTTATTTTTGGAGGAATTCAGGAAAATGGAACGTGGTGAAGATTAAATTTCGAGTTGTATCAATCATATTAAGAATCTGACATTGTTAACTTCATCAAAATACAATGAACTAAATGGGCAGGTCTCGTTGTCAGAATGAAAGAAGACCGCACCACTAAAAACGTTAACAATGCTCAACCAATTGGCAGATGAAGAAAAGGCAGGCCAAATCTTAGATGGATTGATGGCTTAGAAAAAAATCTCATAGTTTGAGAACTAAAAATTGGAGAACACTAGCAGGAAGAAGGCAGGCCTGGAAAAGGTTTCATGTGAAGGCTAAGGCTCATCCTGGGCTGTCGAGCCACTGAGGAAGGAAGGAATGATACAAACAGAAAAAATTCATAATGGTGTAAATGTCTTCCATATTTTCGGAAAATTTATTTATTACTTAAATTTCAGGGGATTAAACTTATGTTTTAACTAATTCCAGCTTGAAATTTTACAAAGCTGAATTTATAATTAGAATAAAAGCAATTAATTCATTGAGAGATTGTGTGAGTGCGAGTTATATTAACACCATACTATAAAGCTGCTAAAGGGCTTTTGGTGATGGACCTCGTAATTTTGAACCATGGTCAAGTGATAGTTGTTGTCTTAAGCTGGCATTCCTCTCTCTTAACTTCCACGAGGCCACGCTAGTGGTTAAAGATAACAGACTCGTGTCCGCTATATCACGAGTTCGAGCCTAGTATCGCTGAAGACCTGTCGTGTTAGACGCACGTTAAATCTGTCAAAACTCAAATTGCTGTTGTCACAGTTAATGAAAAATTCCGGAAAATGATGAAGACTTTAACATTGAGGATACCGTACAAACTCCTAAAATATCACAGAGAGGGACTAAAGACTATCGAAGCCACTCTTCAGTATTTTGAACAAGGTGCGTTGGTAATAGACTCGTTCTTTCTTTATATTCGTGTTGAAGCAGCAATACGTGAAGTGTAGTGCCCAGGACAACTTAATTGTCATTATACACAGCTTTATACCTTCATAAAGTATTTTCCTGGGGTTTGTCTGATCAGGTAAAATACTATACTATGTATTCATTTTAATTTCCTTTATCATATAGCAAATGCTCTGCATAAAGTATATATATATATATATATATATATATGAGCTGTTCCTTTGTTTGAAGGTATTTCGGCGGCTTATTTTTTGTTCTGTCCTCATCAAATAATACAAAAAATAACAGTACAATATTTTTTGAGGAAACACTCGCATTTATTCTTTTTTAATTCCATTCTTGATAACCCGGCTTTTTCACAAACTCGGCCACCCTTTGGTCCCCATTAGGCCGAGTTTTCGGAACTCTACTGTACCTTGCTTGAACCCACGACTAGATAATTACGTCATGGCTGCGCTGTTTCTATTATTATTACAGATAGGGAAAAGGCCATCACTTCTTCATAATACATCAAACTTTGCATCTATGTACCTTTCTTGAACCCACAACTAGATAATTACATCATGGCTGCGCTGTTTCTATTATTATTACAGATAGGGAAAAGGCCATCACTTCTTTCATAATAC